>WKFP01014268.1:640635-676582 GCA_011057875.1 Pterocles orientalis
AGCACAAATACAGGCTGGGCGGAGAGTGGTTAGAGAGCAGCTCTGAGGAGAAGGACTTGGGGGTATTGGTGAATGAGAAGCTCAACATGAGCCGGCAGTGTGCGCTTGCAGCCCAGAAAGCCAACCGTGTCCTGGGCTGCATCAAAAGAAGCATTAGCAGCAGGTCAAAGGAGGTGATCCTCTCCCTCTACTCTGCTCTCATGAGACCCCACCTTGAGTACTGTGTTCAGATATGGGGCCCCCAACATAAAAAAGACATGGACCTGTTGGAGAGAGTCCAGAGGAGAACCACAAAATTAATCAGAGGGCTGGAGAACCTCCCCTATGAGGACAGGCTGAGAGAGTTGGGGTTGTTCAGCCTGGAGAAGAGAAGGCTCCGAGGGGACTTGATAGCAGCCTTCCAGTACCTGAAGGGGGCCTACAGGAGAGATGGGGAGGCACTCTTTACCAGGGAGTGTAGTGAGAGGACAAGGGGTAACGGGTATAAGCTAAAAGAGGGTAAATTTAGGTTAGACATTAGGAAGAAATTTTTCACTATGAGGGTGGTAAGACACTGGAACAGGTTGCCCAGGGAAGTTGTGGATGCCCCATCCCTGGATGTGTTCAAGGCCAGGCTGGATGTGGCTTTGGGCAACCTGGTCTAGTGGGAGGTGTCCCTGCCCATGGCAGGGGGGTTGGAACTTGATGATCTTTAAGATCCCTTCCAACCCTAATCATTCTATGATTCTATGATTCTATGAAACATGCTCTTTTACATCCACAGACCTGCTTTCCAGAGGCTGGTATCTTTAGCCCCATTTTTTGAGATGCTGAAGCGAAGAGAATTTAGGTAACTTGGCACAGATTCAGATGGCAGAGCTGGGCCACAGATTAACTGCTTCGCTGGACCGAAACCTAGTTGGTTTGGTGAACACTGGACACTTTCACACACCACTTATAATGTATCTTTCATTCTACTTTTATACTCCAGCAATAAAAAAAATCATTTTCCTAAGATGGCATGCAAAGCAGCATTCTCTGTACTAAGAGCCCCAAGCTCTCTGTTTGAGAGCAACGAGACAGATGCGTGTGGCTCTTGTGTGCCACGATGCCAGTGTCCCCTGCGCTTCAGACCTGACCAACAGGGAGGGGACATGCTGTGCTGGGGGTCAGGCCTGGCTGCTGCACTGGCAGCCATGCACTCATCTGGCCTCTGCAGGGATTCAGGTTGTTCAAACTCCAGGGTTTTGTTGAAGTGCTTTGGTTTCTACATCTGATGGTTATTTTAATACATTACCCTTTTAAAATAAAAAGAATGGGCAGGAATTAAAAACAGAAGGGCTGTGGTGTGTTAGTTTGTGCAGGGCCTAATGTGGCCAAACATCTGTTTGTGATTTAAACTGCCAAGCTGACCCCTGTCCAAAAGTATTCTATATTCGTCCCAAATGCAGTGGTTGGAGCGTTGGACAGGAGACCACCCGCGTCTACACATAAATAACTCTGTCCTTGAAAACACTTGGAAACAAAGGCTGTTCTGTAAACTGCATCATGAAATAAGGACACTTTGGGGGAGAACCCCACACGTTTCCAATGCTCCTGATTTTGGCTGCACTTTTATATAGGACTTTCATTGCATTTTGCAGACTAAGTGGTACCAGGCAGCAAAATGAAATATGAAAACATTAATGCATTCGATTCATAGATTATGAGTCTAGAAGGGATCGCTGTGATCATGTAGTCTGCTGTGCCATACAGCATGGGACACACAACTTCCTGGAATTAATTCCTGTGTGGTATTACTAATTACTACAATTATTTTAAAGAAATGCATCCAATATCTCCAGTCATGGAGAATCCATCTTAACCCTTAGTCACTTGTTTCACTGCTTATTTACTCTCACTGTTAAAAATGTGCACTTAATTTCAAATCCGAATTTGTTTAGCTTTGTTACATCTAAGTTTGCTCAAATCAACTGTCTCTGGTCACCTTTTGTTGCCCAGGTAAGTACTTACAGACTATGATCAAAGCATCTTCTACAATATAAATTGTTTGAAAGCTCTTAATCTCTCACTACAGGATGTATTTCCCGGATCTTTGATCATTTGTTGGCTCTTCTTTGAACTCCTTTCAAATTAAAAATGTCCTCCTTAAATTAGGGCACTCAGACTGGGCGTGGTAGGCCAACAGTGTCCTGAACCAAAGTCAGATTGACGGACATGCATTACCCAGGTCACCCTATTCATTCCGCTTTTTTAACAACAGGCATAGCATAAGTTCTTTCCCAGTCCTCTGGTATTGCCTTAATGTCCTGACACTTACTGAAGATCAAACAGAGCTTGCTTTTTTAACCAGCTCTCTTAAAAACCTTCTTGAATGAAAGTCATTTGGATTTGCTCAATTAAGCATATAGCTTTGATAGTCACTCTTTCATGTTCTTTGTAGCTGTTAGGATGGAAGGAACTACTTCGTGATCAGATCATAGAAATGGATCATCTGTATTTTTCCTCAATACAAACCAGACATTTCTTTCGACATTTCTACATTATTGGCAACTCTGCCTTTCTAGTGATGGATTGAGACCACTGTTAGGATTTATTTTGATTCTAATAGTCTTTAAAAATAAACAGCCACAAACCCACTTTCATCTTTTTTTCCCTAATGGTACTAGCCAGAAACTTTTCCTTCTTTCATTCTCTTTCTCTTATCAATGGTCTCTCAGGACTGAATACTGATTTGCATTTGCTATTTTCACTTCCCCTCATTTGTTGTGCATTTCGTCATTTTACCTCAAAGCCAGGTTGCTTTTCTGAACTAAGAGCAGCCTTCTCACTTGATTGTAGTGTTCTGAGCACCCAATATGTTCTTTTAAACAACTGACAATTAACTTTCATTCTTGTATGGCATGCTCAGGATCATTATTTTACAATTAAGTTTGCCATTCTGATTACTGCAGTGTCAAGTTATGAGCACACACAGGGGGATTTCTCTAAAGCTAGGCTCAATTAAAAGCAGCAGTTATTTTATTCTTACAACATGATTTATATTCAGGGCAAGATTTTCTCCAGTCCTGTCCATTATCTATATAATGATAGGTCAAAATGATCTAACGGGAAACAAGCAAGTATCGTACCCCTCTTGTTCTCTGTTTAATTTATACGGTAATACAACTTGTTGAAAGGTTGAGTTAATTTGCTTTACAAGTCCTGATCCCACAGTGGTAGGTCTCACAGTGACCCACTGCCAAACTAAATGTATATTTCCAATGTGAAGGGCAGGAGTTCTACCTTGTGAATATGTCTGGAGTACTTTTGAATCCATAATTTCATATGAGAAGGGCTCAGCTGTTAGTTGACAGAATGATTGGCAACATTTAATTTTCTCCTGCTAACTGATGTATAGACAAAAGAAGTTATTTCCTATTTGTTTGTTCTTCACACGCACTAATGAACAGCCAAACCCATTTCTCAAATAAATCGTCATGGTCCTTCCAAGATAATTAAGAATATTGCATACTTTCACTTCTGCTGTTCCCAGCCAACAAGAAGCACAGGTTCCTACTGTTACAGGCTCTCCGCATTGCACACACAGACTCCCTCCCATCTGCATTTCTCATTCCAGCATTGTTAGTGGCACCTCCTAGTCCAAAAATTACACATAAAGGTGTTTGACAGTGGAACCTTTGGTGAATCACATTTGTCTTATACCCTCCCAGTAAACACCTGGAACCATCTCCTGCTTGGTTATTGGAAAAGGCAAAGGTCTGTCTTTCTAGAATTAGTTTTCCACTGGATATGAGCACGGCCCAACAGCATCTGCCTACACGCCCCCTCAGTAGACTAGAGAAAAAGCCAAGTAAATTGTGCAAATACCTGCACGCTGGTGGGCCTCTTGAGATGAAGCTTGCAACTGAGGGGTTCC
This sequence comes from Pterocles orientalis, assembly GCA_011057875.1. Lineage (NCBI taxonomy): Eukaryota > Metazoa > Chordata > Aves > Pterocliformes > Pteroclidae > Pterocles > Pterocles orientalis. The sequence goes on from WKFP01014268.1 coordinate 644,534, forward strand.
ATCTCTGGTGGGCTGCGAGCTACTGCTCTGGCTTGAATTGCCTGTGGAATTGTTGCTAGACGAAGACCGTCCTCCACTCTCCACCTCTTCAACATTACCTCTCTCATGGTGAGCTGCATGGCAGTCCTTCCGCATTCTGTTTGCAGGAACACACACGGTCAGCCATCTATTATGCAAGAAACTTTGGGCCACCAATGTTAGGTGCCCTCAAAATGTGCAATTGTATTCTCTCATACCAATGCAGGTCTTTTGACATTTTATGAGATGACAAAGATGATGATCTGGTAAGCTTACTTAGAACACAATTGTATACGACACAAACCAAATTTTTTGTTGTCTGTGTTAATGGTTTTGGAACCCTGCCAAACCTGGTTACAGTGGTCTCTAAAGATCAACTTTTGGATGAGGTAACCAAGTAGCAAAGAAGAGAAATGAGCTAGAGAGAGCTCAGTGGGAATGAGCTGCTTGGTGGAAAACTAGCATATTAAGCTGCTAGATTTAATCTTGGCATTTTAGTGTTGGTCTTAGCATGCAAGCTGGCTCCCCTTGCCTCTCCTCAGCCACACTGGCAATAGGGCAGGTGGAGGGAATGAGACAAGAGTGAGTTATTGCTGTATGAAAAGTGCACGTAGGAAAAAGAGCTGGAACATGTCAGATACTGATCATGCATATCTAGGGGAAGTCAGGCACTTTTGGTGGATAGTAAGTATATTTTTAGATGTGTTTTGGTCAAGAACAATGACTTGGGGATGATCATCTATACTGCCAAAGCTTTGGAGCACAACCCACCACATTAACTTACGTGTCACTGAGTTACAGAATAGATACTCTTATTTACAAGGCCTAAACAGTAAAATTTCCTGGAATAAGGGAAATGTCTGTAGTGCTAAGTGATTTGATAATGAATCTTGTTGAACATTAGAAAGCTTTGCTTAAAAGCCATGAATGACTTAATGAATTTGCTTTCTGCTATATCTATAGTGCTACTTTGTTATATTCTGAGTTATTTGCAATTAATTTTTTACTCATACATAACAGTACGGAATTACTCTCTTTTAACAGAAAATACAGTGGAACCGAGACTGCAGGGTCTCTATGTGCATAACCAAGATTTAGCACCTACCTTAACCATTTGGATCTGAACCACTTTTTAATGTTGTCCAAACTGACAGGTCCCCCCCAAATGTTCCTCAGTTGGCTGTGTGTCCCAAGGTACGAGGTGGTTAAAGGGGAAACGTACATTGGATATCCCAGTGGCTGATCACATGAAGAATTAATTAAGTTCCGCAAGACCTGTTTATTGTTCTGGATGCTTCCTCTCTCCGGGTTACGATTGCGTAAGAAAATCAGCTCCTGCTGCTGCCCAGCCCAAAGTCCTCTGACGCATTCCTTGTTGACCTACAGGTAGGTTAAAAACACATGGATCATGTGAAAACGTTTGTTACTTAAGATGCAGAACTACATGAGCTAGGTAGAAGAGCAGTAGCTGTGTGCGCAGACACCTCATGTCTTTGCACCAACAGGTTTGATGAACTTTTGCAGCTACTCCCTGGTAAAGACTGGAATGCTATTTCAGATACACAAACATACAGGTGCAAAATGGAGCTGCTTTAGCCTCCAGTCCCTCTCTGATAACCTCTAATCAACCTCTTATTCTAGTCGGATTACTCAGAAATAACATTAGTTACCACAGCCCTAAATTACCGCAATATTAGAAGGATGGTACGTGTACCTTGATAACCTTGAAGCTCAGGTAGCTTTTGTGGAGCATGATAACTTTATATTCATCTGCTCCTTCATCTACCACGTGTCTCAGGGTTAGCAGCTCCTCTCTGTTGGAGAGTACAGCGCTGCGCCAGGCTGGGTCCCCTTCGTGACAAATCACAACCTTTTCTTCAAAAGATTGGATTGCTTCATACAAAACTGCTGGGTCCTCATACTCATCTGGGCAGGTGAACTGGTCCTGGTAGTACAGGAAACAATATCAAAAAGGTCAGGTATATTTGTGAAAACAGAAAAACTATTAACAATAAACAAAATCCTGTTTTTTGAACAGTTGCCAGCTGACCCCCAAGTGACTTGCCATTTGATACAGTGTGTCCTTGGGGAGGCAGAACAATTAACAATAATATAGAAGGGTATGATTTTTGTTTTATTGTAAGCTGTTCTGAGCTCATGTCTCCACTGGACAAAGACACTCCAAGAATGCCAGCTTTTCCACTTTCTTTCTATAAAGTGGGAAACCACAGGAGGCAGAGCTTTTGGGTAAGCCAGAGGGAGATTGGAATCACCAGGGACGTTCTACAGTTCTTGTGGAAATCCTGATTTTTGTTCATGATAAAACACCAACAAAAGCACAGACTGGGAATCCATCAGCAGATATCACAATATTGTGTTACTGCTGTAGCTGTCATGCAGCCACACAGCCAGCGATAACATTCATAGAATTATTCTGTCAAATTCTCAGATATTAATTCACAGCAGTTCCACTTCAGTTACATTCAGAGCAATGACAAATCATGCATGATACAAGTGTATTGTCACTAAATCATAATGTGCCAGAGCAAGAACAAAATCAACTCCAAGCTATACAGGGGCTGACCTGAAGAAACTGGAGCAACTTTAGTGGAGATGTGCCCATTTTTACAACTGAAAACAGAACAGGGTCAGAAACAGCCTGACATAATCCAGCAAACAGCCTGGACCCTAAACCTGCAAACCACTCTCCTCTCAGCTGTGTCTTTTAACACATGAAAGTGTTACATGTGTATCCACATTCAGGAAAGGACTGCTAAGTTAGCAATGAAATTAGTCTAATCAGTGTATTTCTTTTCAATATAGAAACCATCGGTGTAGTATCCATGGAAGTAAAACATGACATGACTGTCAGTTTTGTTTTGATGAAAAATGCAGGGTCAAGCTCTGCAATATGAGCGGTTTCAAATGAGCAGCAAGGGGGTACAGAGAAGAAGACCAAGTGAATGCAAAATAAATAAATGCCAACTTTTCCATTTTGATTAAGGAAGTTTCTCAGATTAAGGCAACATATTCTCCATTTCCCTTTTCTTTTTTTCCTCTGGACATTTCTAAGGTTTCCTATGTTTCCCTAAGAAAACAGATAAAATAGAAATTAAAAAATGACCCTACCTGGTGTAGCTTCAGAGACATTCGGATTGCCGGGGCAACCACCTTATGCAATAGATCCATGTCTGCAAAGACCCACTCATCTTTTGCTGCTATCCGAAAGTCTCCTTTGAACAGTGCATGGAGCCCATAAAGAAAAGAGTCCAAGCTGTAAGAGAGAGGCAGCGGTCACCCCCAGAAGTCATTGCCATCTCACCAAGCCAGGCGCCTGCCAGCCACCAGCAGCGTGCTGAGCTGTGCATTGACTGGTGGCCCTCTGGCACAGGGTGAGCTCCTGCAGTGGGGATAAAACAGGGGTCACATCACATATTTCTAATGAAAAACCATTCCTCGGGGTAGGTGGTTTTCTTTCTGCTTGTGCTGTAAATGACAGACCACAAAATGAGTGTGGCACCTGTGAAAAAGGATGTCCTAAGGATGGGTGGCTGGGTCATGGGGTGCGTCAGGGCACTGCTGCTCCGAGGCTGTGCCAAAGAGACCAGGTCAGAGTGCCAGCTGCTCTGCAACCCCTGTGCAGGCAGCAGAAGCTGCCTCCTTATTTGAACGTTTATTGATTGGCCCTGTTACTCTTAGCAGTTCTCCTTGCAAGGTAAAAACTGAAAAAAAACCCAAAACAGCTGTAAAAAATATTTTCAGCAAACTTGAGACTTTTGTCATGAAATTCAAACCCATATGTGAACATTAAACCAGATGTACTAAGAGGAATACCGAGTTTCAGGAACCGTTGAACAAACTGGGTGAGAGCATGAATCAAATGACAGGCATTGCATACTGAAACAGTGAGCCCTAAAGCCAATACGTGCTGGGTTTCTTTTTCCCAATATAAGAAAGTCAATGTAACCAGTTCTGCCTGACTGTGGATGACAGTTTGCCTGGACTTGAGATTTAAGCAAGAGGTAAAAGGTACAAAATCAAGTAGTTGTTAGAAAATGGTTGCACGCCGGCTTTGTGAAGGGAACAACGAGCCTCCAGCTCCAATCTTTACTGCAAATCACGAGCTTTCCACAACGACACCACAGCCACTCGCATAATGCTTACATAGCGGGACTGCTGTCCTAATGCTGCTCTGAAGAAGTCATCTCAAAATTGAGGAAAATAGAACCATCTGTTAAAAACACATCTTTTGCAAACCCACAGGACATGGTTTCATCTACCTGCCAAGATTTTACTCACTATTACAACAGCTGATTTTTTCAGATTGTAAAGGCTCTGAGGAGAAGCTGCATTAAGATGTTAGCAGGTTTTCATTACCACCCAGGCTTTCTCCAGAGAACGCATCATCTTTCCACATAATTGAGCTGTCTTAATTTTAGGAAAAGAAAAAACAAATCTTTAGATTTTTTATCTTCTCTAAGGGAGGAAGAAGAGAGACTGGGAGATTATCTTCAGCTCAGACACATTCTAATTTTGCCCTTGGTGGGTAGCATGTTTTAGGAATTAAAATGGAAAGATGTATATGTTGTTACAAGAAAAACAGCTGGATACTGATTTTCTCTGCAAAAGCACCGTGTAATACAAATTAACTAATCAGTGGGACCAAGGACTGTCAGGACAGCAGGGCTGCTGTTGCTGGTGGGCACAGGAAGAGTATGGGGAAGCTCCTGAAATTCTTAACTGATTTGCATTTATTAGTAGTAAGTTATGTATTAGAACATGCCTGTGTGAGTCAGGCACTTACATGCAGATGTTCAAAACATTCAAGCACTGATTTCAATGGGAGTTATTATGTGTCTTCATGGAGCGGGTCCTGATCCCCAGTGACTTTCAATCAATCATCTCCCCAGTTTAGAAATTATAATATACCCAAATCCTGCTGAATAGCTAGGAAAGCCCTAGAATAAACCAGTTAGGAGGAAAAAAAATGGATGGTGCAGCCAGTGTGGGAAAATATGTGACTGTCTTCTCCTTTGAAAAGGCTAGACATCAGGACGGGTCCTTTCACTCACCCACCCACTAGACAACATCCAGCATACACAGCTGAATCCTTGCCTGGAAAAAAACACTTCTCTAAATATTCTTCCTAGGATGAAACTGAAAAAACTACTCTGAACTCTGCACCTAATGACGATCTGCAGTATATTTTTTTCCCCACGTAACAGCCCTTGCATTTGCTCTGAAAAGTTGGCTGGGATGAAGGGAGGAGGAGGCAGGAGAGAGAACTGTTTTTTACATCATTAGAGGCTCTCAGAGCCAAATCTGAACACCAGAGCAGACAAAGAGTTTGCATTCACATCAAAGTGTCTCACAGGCATCAGCACATGCTAAACAGGCTGCTGTGAGCAGCAGTAGCTGCTGCAAGCAAGGCCAGGACGAGGACAGCTATGCAAACGGCAGCTGAGCATCAGCAGAAGAAGTGGAAGGAAGCACGTTGAGCTCTCACTGTGCTTAGTTAGGGAAGACTCATCCATTTCTCATTCCTTGGCATAATAAGTTCTCTAACCAGCATTTTTAAGAACAAATATGACTGCTACAAGGAGCAAAGCAGTGGTGGCTGTAGTTGTGAAAAGCTGAGAGTCAATTATTTTATATGTCGTATTTTCCACCAGAGAAGTCTGGAGGAGATTGCTGTATTCACAAAACCATGGACATCTTTTATTCTCCTGCCAATCGTAATGAGGCTTTTGGGTACATTCTGCCTATAATGGGACACTATCTCAAGCCCCACAGCCCTTAATCCACATAAAATAGAGCTGTTGTTATTCTTCCCATTGTTATGCTCTCTCTTGACTCTAATGAGATTATAAGGAAGCTGTAAAGCCAACAGCTTTGATCTCAGGCCTGGCTCAAGGTTGTTGCTGCTTTCTTGGCCCAGTTTTAACATACCTCAGTTAGCAATCTGCTGTAGTTACAGGCTCATTCAAAATCTTTTAAAAACTAGCTAAGGTAAATTCATGTGCCAAAGAAACTACATTAATCAGGAAGAAACACAACTACTCTTTCTGGCAACATTTCTAACCCTCTGAGCTAAGAACCTGAAAAGCTGCTGTCACAACTGTGAGCTATTTTAGAACAAGACCGGTAGGTGTGTGGGAACCGTCAGCCCCTTGAACATGCAGAAAGGAGGGGATTAAGTAGCACTGCAAATACCAAAGAGAGGGCAACAGAGCCAAAGCAAATACTCCCTCCTGCTGCACTCCTTACATTGCTGCAACAGCTGAAACTAAAAGCATTTGATGCAAGCCTGAAAACAGTATTGATGAATACTAATGAGCCAGCAAATATAACTGTGTGTATTTTGCACACCTGAACCCATCCTCTGTCTGCAGTTTATAGACCCTTCCCAATGTTAACTGTAGATATATTCAAGGAATAAAGAAACATGCATGCGTGTGAGCTGGTAATGACCTGAATGTCGTAGCTCACCTGAATGAAATATTTTTCAATGGTAGCTTTCTAAACTTGATACTTTAGATAGTGGTTGTGAGTTAAGAGTCAAACTTTTCTCCCCTGCTTTTGCTCTGCTCAGCTCTGGCACACATAAAGCTGCACTGTCTGCTTGAACTCCCACCAGCAATACTCCGTCATCAGAGGCATTGTGGTGCCATGTCCCATGCCCTCCACCTCTTTTCCCTCAGATGCTGGGCAGTGCAACGTGGTGCCTAGGAGGGAAGGGGCAGCTGGGGCTTGTGGAAGCTGCAATTCCCTGGGCTTCAGCATAAGCAGCAGTTCCTCCAGGCAGCGATGTTCCTTGGAGTGACTCTCTCTTCACGCTGAGTGATAGCGCCCAGAGGGAGCTTAGGGGACCTGAGCATCCAGGCTCATTTTAGAAGGTAGAAATCAGGATGAGTCCTTTCACTCACCCACCCACTAGACAACATCCAGCATACACAGCTGAATCCTTGCCTGATTTCTTAGGCTTTCACTACCATGGAAGTATCTGATGAGAGATGCTTTATTAAGAGTTTTTTATGTTTTTCCAAATTTGAAATATATACTAAACATTTATTTACTAGTAGGTCTAGTGGCTGAATAGGATTATAAGAGTATTTTTTAACAAATACACACTTAAACATATCACTCATATCTGAATACATGAATGGTAATGTCATGTCATTCTTCAAACTGCATTTTGTGCAGGATGCCTCCTGACAGTCTAAAAGAGCAAGTGATTTGCATAGCAGTGTTCTGCCTTCTTAATGAATGCATTTATTGTGTAATCTAGTGTTAATGCTGGGTTTCTACTGACATTTACATGAACAGGTACACTGAATAATTATTTACATACATTATATAAGAGCATTTAAAATCTTGATTTACACAGTGACATTTACTGATTAATAGATTAGACAAAATCATGTGTAAATGAGTGCAAATTGATAGTTTACATACACAATGTAAACTTGAATCTGTAGTGCACAGCTCAGTGTAACATTACCTTTGCATTACTATTTCTGCGCAGCAGTTGGATGACTGTCACTCAAGACACAGCAAAGGCTAGACTTAATCCAGAGAAATATTCCTACTACCTGCACAGGTACCCCCAAGAAGAAAACATTGACCACAGAGCACAGATTCTTGGCGAGTTTGCTCATGTTGGACATATCTGAAACACCTCAGAAATAAGCATCAGGAGGAGAAGACTACAGTGTCTATCTGGCTATTACATCTCAAAATCATCACAAAACCGCTACCAATGGTGTACACAAGATGCTTTGCAGCCAGAATTAATAAAAGTCCTAAGATGAAGTTCAAGGTGCCTACCAGAGCAATCTAAATAATCTAAGTTTTTGTAGTCCAGCATTCAGATGTGATAGAGCTTGTGCTGGGAGCCCTGATCTCTTACAAAGTGAGCCTCCCACCAGCCGTACATGCTGTACATCCCCCTCATGCGCACAGCTGGCTGTGAGATTGCCTGTTCTGACACCCTCTGCAGAAAACTAAAACCCTCTTCAGCACCAGTAGGCTCCAAAAGGTCCCCGAAACATCATGACACCTTTTCAAGGAAAAGGACTGTGAAGTATCACTTAAGGAACGATTCTTCCAGCTGCTGAGGACCATAAGTACTTCTCCCCCATCTGACTGAAAGCAGACCTGTGACAGCCTGAGAGCTGGGGGCGAGGACCAGCAATAATGCTCTAAATCACCCTCTGTAAGATCTGCTGTATCTGCATCAAACACAGAGAGAAGGGAGGGAGACCTGCCTTCAGTGCCTAAAGTTAATCCTCAGAAACATCTCCTGGCCTCGGCAACACTGCACGTGTTGGACAATGTCTGCTTCCCCCGGCTTACCATACAATTGTATTCCTGTCGGAGTCTCGCTGACTTACTGCTTGTCTTTAAATAAGCTGTGAAGATCTGGGTGAAGCAGTAAACACAGTAAGTATGACAAGAACTGCCCTCTGTGCTGAAGTGAATGTATGTGGGGAATTTTTGTTGATACAGGCCTTGACGTCAGGAGGTAGTGTACCCACCTTGCTCCTCAGTTAATAATTTCTACTAAACTGTTTTTGTCAATTAAAATAAATATATAAATTCTTTAAGACAAGAATAAATGTATTTCACCAAGCTAAAGACATGTTTTGTAACCATAGCAATTTATAACTTGAATTGTGCTACTCAGGTTCCTTTTCCCCCAAAAATCTTTCTGACAGTTGAAATCTATTAAAGGTAATTTAACCAGGTGGGTAAGTGACACAGTTTTTCCACAGTGAAACTTTTCTAAGGAAAGCTTTTGTGAAGTAGCAGGGAAAAAGATACTGACAGAAGCTTCCACTTAATCCCTTTTGTGTCACAAAATACGTTTTAAAAATACAGTGACTCAATACTGCCCTGGAGCACTTGCTTAATAAAAAGAAAACCAGAACTTAATTAAAGATATAGGAAGAGATTCAGAAAAACAGGGATACAGCTGTGCACTGCATATGAATACTGCATTTTTTGCCTTTCTGCAGACCTTTTCTCTCCCAGAAAAGTATTTTTGAGTATGGAGTGTCCCCTCACCAAAAGAGAGGAACTGATTTGGTTCATTGGTAATTTTCCAGATTTTAAAAAGACAGCTGACTCCTGCAATTATTATTAGAATCTTTACAGAAGACTACAAATAGTTATCCTCAACATTCATGCTTTCCATGTTAAGCTTTAGAAAGTCTCTGATAATATTATCTCTTTTCATTAGCTACTAACCATGTAAGCCAGTACAAATAGGTGACATTGTTATTGTATCTGTACTAGTGCCAAAACATTGTAACGAAGATTTTAAGATCCAGTGGAAAGTACATGCAATGTGATGACAGTTTTAGGAAGATTTTGTGATATTTTTAGATGCATTTCTAATATCACAGTGACATATCTATTGCAGGCCCAGATCAAAATCCCTTTAATCTTTTCTCAGAAAAAAAAAATCTATAAATGCACATCAAATTTTCTGTCATGTCCCTAAATTCTAAAATTTCAATCATCAAAAAATAGGGCAATTTTAGAAATATCGATGACTTAGTAAACATTACACTAATTTGAGTGCATAGAAATGAAGGGAGAGGAAACTCAACCCCAAAGAAAACTACTGCAGGAAGGGAATGTGCAAAGACTAGTAGAAAAGAGAAGACGAAAGCCACTTTAGAAAGCAGAAAGAAGCAGCACACCAAAAAATAAGCCATCTGAGCCACAAACATTTTGCGTGACTGACTGAAACAGGAAGACATAAAACCAAACATTACAAACATCTCAACAGATAACAAAGCTAGAATAAATATTTAAAAGGACTGTTTTATCTTCTAACACAAAATACATTTAAAATTGCACATGCTGTCTTTGTTTGCTTGTTAGTAAGACAAATCCTCTCTAAGGAGCATGTTGATAGTGGGCTAGCTAGCTTTCCTCACAGTTTTGTGCCAATACAGCAAGGTCACTTAGAAACTGTATTTACTCAACTTCTCTACTGCTTCTAAACTCCTGCGAACACAGGGAGTTCAAATCCATCTAATAAAAATCTAAAATTAGGTGAGCAGTTAGAATTTATTAAAATACAATTATTTCATTAATAAAGTGCATTATCTATAGAACAGTGTAAATGGTACTTTATAAAACCCAAACAACTCAGAACTCCTAGTGAAAATGGAAGAATCCCTAATGAAAATGCCAGATGAAGAGCATATTCAGAACTAATCTTATCCAAGCATATTTTAATGAACTAGACTTTCTAGGAAGAAGCGTTCTGAGTGAATGAATGAATGAGCAAGGTAGACTGAGAACAGACAAAGCTGTGGTCTCAAGAGATGCGAGGTTCTCCCTTCCTCAGTCTCCAGAATGAAGTGACACAATGAACAGGAATACAACCCAGAAGCATTCAGGACCCTTATGGATTTATTATTGTTTAGCTACCTAGATGTCAGATGACTTTGCAGTTTCTTCCCCTTCTGGAGAAAGCCAGTAGCCAGACCAGGCCTGAGTGAACACAAGCAATAACCATCGGTACCCATGCTTTCAATGCAAAATTCTGCTTTGCCCTATGAAGTAAAGTAATGAATTAGTTATTTAGCCAACTACCAAAGTAAAAGCCAGGAACGGTAGAAAACATATTATTTTATGGAGGAAGGAGACTTCACCTTGATCTAATCTTCTGTTGAGATTCCACATTAAGTGAAAAAAGACAACAGGACTGTGCTTTAAGATGGGGAAAAAGGATTCCTAAAAAGTACCTGATGGCCATATTGTGGGCTGCAGTTCCCAAGGCTCTTCGACCCAGTATACACAAGGCAAAGGAAAGCGTCACTAGCGGAGAATCCTCATCGCTGTCCAGGTGCTGCAAAGTTTTGAGAATCACATGCTATTCTAAATGCAAATACCAATTTACAAGCACTGTAATACTGTAAATGGTAACATTAATAAAATTTGCATGTAGCTGGACCTACACACAAAAAGATTCTTTGCAATTAACCAGAACAAGAAGGAAGATAATTGCCATCAGAGGCTTTCTGCAAAGCTTATTTTGCCCACTGGCTAGAAATAGAACATTTCTATCTTAGGTGGCCAGATCCCAAAGGAGGGGAGCTTTAGCGGTGGTGGGTTTTTTTGTGGGGTTTTTTGTTTGGTGGTGTTTTTTTTTCAGATCTGACATCCTAAAACACAACGGATTCCTTATTGCTGAGGCATACTGCAACTGGAGGCAACCAAACAGCTTTTCATGGGCCTATGAAACCCCACCACAGATTCCAGAACAATGTATTTGGAAAAGCTTGGAGGAACACACTTCTAGTGAATAACAATATATATTTAAATTGTATACCACTGGTGACACTGACCTCACATTTTAACAAGCAGTCAAAACATTTCATTTACATTTACTAGCTAGGAGAGTTTCTTTACTGAAATTTTTGCAAAAACTTTCCAGTCAAGCAGGAGGAAAAAACTGAAACAACCTCTCATGAATGTGAATCTTTAGGAGGACACAGACTATTATTTCAGTTCATGCAGTGAGCGATTTCTTATAGCTTTGACTCTAAAATTGAAGCCAATTATAATGAAGACTGTAGCTCCTTCTATAAAATACAGTGATTTTCAGGGCTATGTGTACAGTGAAGCTTTTTTTTATATCTTATCTCTTACATGAACTTTACCTCTATATAGTCAGTGAATTACAAAAACACAGGAAAAAGATGTAAAAAAGATATCAATGTGTGTGTGTATGTGCACACTAGTGCAGGCACTCATTTGCCCTTTTAAGTCTAACTGATAAGTTTCAAGTCTATTGGGCATCCCTAAATCTATTACTCTATTTGAAAATTTCAGCCACATAATAAGAAAAAGCATCACTGAACAGTGGCTTTCTCTGCGCCATGCAATTCTTTGTGTGTCAGAATTTGGGAGCTGAGTCGTGGAGAGGAAAGAAAAGAGAAGAAATATTCCCAATAGGAGGAGATGGTGAGGAAAGCTCAGAGGACAATTCAATGACAACGGTATCAACGTAATGATACGCAGAGGAACTGGTGGAATGGTAGTCAGGGTTAGAGACACGCGAACACACTGAAATGGAGAAGAAGCATTACAATTCAGCGATGGTACGCCAGCTAAGGTCATTGGCAGCAAATGAGATCTGCATTCAGTGATCCTGAATGAAAGCCACACAAATAACACGTCTCATTTTTTGCCATTATCAGCAATAATCAGAAAATTAAATCGAGGGAATATGCTTGTTTGATGCTGTGTTCTCCCTCTGGGCTATTTTGAGCATTCCATGGAAATATAGTAGTGTATCTCTGACAAACGATTGCTGACCATCAGTAATCTTAGTGGCTCAGAGCAGGTGAATGAGTAGCTGTAAACCTGCCCTTGACCTTCTCATCCTGCAAGGTAATTTCACATGGTTTTGTGGCGTGGTTCCACATTCAAAACAGGAGCCCTCAGAGGTGACCTATACTAGCAGCGAGTTTGTTAAGCACTTCCCTACCATTCGAAGACTGTACCTGAACATGGGCACATTTTTGGAAAGGGTACACAAACATCACAACTGTTTGGCAAACGTACCCAAACACTGGCAACACTGAAGGAACAGTAACACTCTTGTTACATTCCCTGAACGGAGCCTGCTCTAGCAGTACTTCTGTGAGCGCTTGTTATATCCATGCTTCCTAGAGCTGATGAGGTTAATGGTGTTGGAAGTGTACACAATAAGAAATTGGTTTTGTATTCAAAGGCTAATCTCCTTAAAACTCTAAGTTTTGCATAAGGGTCGTCTCCAAAATATGTTTTTTTCATTCCACAAAACATATACTTTCCTTTTATTTTAAATCTGACAGCCTAAATTAAATAAATTTTATTGTATTAATCCTGAGCAAGCAGAAGAGTAATGATTCATCATTTAACTATCCCAAGAATTAAAACTACTACTATGAAAAAAAAATAATGCAAGCTTACCTCCACCCTTTTTCTAGCACAGAACTGAATCCAGTCCAGATAAACGCTGCAGAAACTAGCTCTTGTTATTCCTTGGAGACACGGAACATAATCTTCATCTATGTTAATGTTAAACATTGCAAGGTCACGTTCAATATAATGCCACTTTGCATAAGGCTGCAGTATCTTTTGGATGGATTCATCTTTTATCCAGTCAAGGATTTTGGGAGAAGTTGCTGTAAAGTATATTATACTCTGTTGACAAAACATGCAAATGTTAGTCACTCTATCTCTGAATAAAGCAGGTATATTTTACACAGAAGAGAATAAATCAAATAGAATCACATTAACTACCCATAAGGGTACATATCTTTTTTATTTTTTACTGCTTGGTATCATTGCTTCACAAAACTGTTCAAGTTGGAAAGATGACAATAATTGATATGTAAATAGCAGACAACAGAAAAAGAAGTAATATTTCTAATACCCTTCTGCCTTACAGGAAAATTGAAACAATCAATAAACTATGATAATAAAGAGTTCCAGCATTCCAACATGTTAATTATGAATATTAGGGTTCTAGAGTCTCTCACCAAGAAGGGCGATATTAATAAAAGTTTAGGCATAATTTGAAAAACCAGTAGTAGATGGTCACATGCTCAAAATGAGACTCTCTGTTTTCTCCATGAACTTCTGTTTTCTGGAGATGAAGCTTTCCTAATTCTTTAACAAAAACAGTTCCACCATGATCTAACCACAAAGGTGACATTTGACAGATGTGTACAACGCAAGTGTGAAAACCTCTATTTTAATTGCTTTTTTCTTTCTGCATTTAGTAGCATCACTATTTTTGTTATTTGTCCATGAGGCCAGTAAAGAATAATAGATTTTTTCTTCTATGTGAGGTTAAGAAAATAACTCATGTAACTGAGTTTGCTTTTAAAGCACTGAAGAAGAAGCAGCATTCAGCAGGAGCTCTCTTACCAAATGCAAAAATATTAGAAAGCAGAAATGGTCATATCTTGTATCTGTGCCTGAGTTTCTACGTTTAAATTCTTATAACCGCTGTATCTGGAGCCATTAAAATAAGAATAAATACAACAAAATTAAATATTTTAAAAAAACCCTATCCAAACCAAATTTAAAGTGTATTTTCAAAAGCATATGAAACTTAAGGAGAACTTCCAGTGCTGCAAAGGAAAGTGGCATCAGCTTGAAAGTCCCCTTATAATGTTTTATTATGATTTTTGTTTTAAGAGAAGATATTAATTTAGAATTGGATTCCAAAGCAACGAGGGGCAAGTGAACATGACTGAAGATGATGTAGTTCTACTTTACCCATGCAATGGAAATATTATTAAGCAAATAAATATATTAAATGAAAATATGATGGATTAAAAAGGGCAGAAGCATCACCCATCCTTTTAAAAATTGTAGATGACCCACATGGTTTATTTTTCAAATTGTACTAAAATACACAATCAAGAGGAAAATCAAGCTCCAGAGGAAAAAGCCAAATCAAACAGGTACAGACTGAGGATGGACCTTTAATATCTTGGCATGTGGAGAACAATACACTCTTTTTAAAAAAAAATTCATGCAGAAACCATAGGATCTGAAAACACAGCACTCAGTGAATGCAGACTACTTGAATACTAAAACAGGTTTAAATAAGAATATATTGAGAAGACATGGAGGAGGCACAAGGGAAAAATATCACAGTCGTTGGGCAGGAAATGATTTCAAAATATATGCAGAAGGGCTACAGAAGATGACCCACTTTATTTGTGGAGAATAAAAATCCTTTTATAAGAAGAAATACAGGCCTTTCTAGGCTGTCAATGAAACTGCAAATGAAATAAATGCATTAGGAATAAGATGCTCAGTGCAGCTCATTGTTTAAAAGACGAATATGGTAATTATTCTTGAAGGATAGGAGAACTGAGACAAGCACACTTTTTCTTCGTTGATCTTCAAAATAGAGTTTGCTTTTTTATTATTCTCACCTGTGTTTACAAAGAAGCAAACTCAGCTGGGAAAAAAAATCAGACGCAATCGGACATAGAAATAGCAAAAACTTCTGCCACCTAATTAAATTCCACTCTTAGTAGCTCTGCTTAGATATTGTTTGTGCACAAGTACATCCTCAGCTATATGGCAATTCAGAAATAATATGGTAAATATTTGTAATATTGTAAGCTACAAAAAATAAACTAGAAGCACTCCAAACGCTCAGTGCAATGGAAGTGCTGTTGCTGCTGAAACTCCAGCTCAAATGTTTTCTGAGTTTGTGATTTATGTGACCCGAATACTGCGTTAACTAGAGTTCTTCTTACAATTAGTTTCCTATGCCATTAAAAAGAAAGTGTCAAGGCTTTAAAATGTTCACAGTGAAATTGCACAGGGACTTTACAGCTCGAGATTCCCCCATAGGAAAGAGCTGGGAGGGAATTAATTCCCACCTCTGTTTCTGGTATTATCTTGAGGTAGGTACTACACAAACAGGATGGAAGCTAATCTGATACATAATATCATCTTCTCACCTTCCAAGGCTGTACTAAGGATTTTACCAAACCTTATCAAAGCTCCTGTTTGTGGAAGAAACTAGAAACTTGAAGAATAGAAGAAAATCTCCATATAGGTTTCTTTTGGGAAGTGTCATTCTAAAGAAGGGATCTCCTGAGCACACTCTCCCTTTGCTGAAGAGTGCCTCGGCCCAGGCTAATATCAAAGCTGCCAACAGATTATTATCTTCTTTTCATCTTTCCCTAAGAAGAGAAGTAGATTAAAGGACTGACACCTTTCTGAGGATGCAGATCTGTCAGTGCAGCATTATGGTACTGGCTCAACTAAATCCCACCAAAAGAGATTCAGTTTTCACACCTTCAAAGCCATAGCTGGTGGACATAACAAAACCTGCACACAGTGGAGAAGGATCCACAGCATAGCTCAGTAGCATGGAGATCGTTTAACCCACCTCCCTTTTACTCAAAACAGGATCAGTTAACCACACCTGTATCATATGGGACAAAAGCTTGTCTAAGCGACCATACCTATGTTGGCTGCTCCACAGGTATGTCCAGAACCAGAAGCCATACACTACCTTTCCTACTACACTACCTTTCCTACTACTTCCCATGTGATGAACCTCACACTTTCCACAAGTCCTCTACATATTAGCTGACTTGAAGGCACTAAAAATGTTTCCGTTTACAAAGAACAGTTCTCCACTTCTTTAAACTAGTAAGCTGCTGATCTGATTGCAACTTAGACCGGGATGTTTTTCCGTCTCATTCACCATCAAAAGCTGAGTCATATCTCAGTTTGCATCAGTTTATGTTCAGGTTATCCAGGTTACCTTCTAATGTAAAATGAAGCAATTGTAGCAACATATTCATTGTGTTTAAAGAAGGTTTTTTGTTGTTGTTTTTTTTTTTAGTTTAAAAACAATTGCTTAAAAACAATTTAATTTATAGCCAAAAAAACCCACTTCTAAAATGAAAAAATCATGCTCACATGCAGTTTTGTTTCTAATTAGTTAATTAAACAAAGAAGGTTGGTTACTAGGGCCTACTGCTTGTAAAACTATTTATGAAATCCCACTCTGCGTTTTACAAAGTAATTGACTGCATGATCAAAGCAGCTTTATGAGGCAATGATCTTGTTCTTACTGCATTGGCTCACTTGCAAAAAAAGGTGATTAATTTATTTACAACAGGTCTGTAACATTGACAGGATTTTTACAATTGTGGAGATGTAAGCAGGAAGGAGATGTCAGGGATGATCGGCATCTTTAGTGAGTAGCTTTGCGGCAGTACCAGTGGCACAGGAGGCAGCATTTGGTTCTTGTTGCTTCAGCAGAAGACAATAAATCTCAGCGATTTCTTCATTTGCTGGACTCGGAAGGCTTTGGCAGAGGATGAGGATGTCTTGCTAGACTATAAGGTTCAATTATTTTGACAAATTAATATCTGTGTGGTCATTGTGATCTTAATAACAGCAAATTTTGAAGTGATATAAATGAACTGCTGTTTAATCAATGGAAAAAACCAACTTCAAATGTGTTGTAGTATCTACGTAAAACAGCAGGTAAGAAGGGGGTTTGCACTACTAAAAAAAGTATATTTGAGAAACAGTTCTTCAGAGATTTCCCAAGAACCTTCTGCTTGTTTATCTTTTTTTTTTTTGCCAGAAAAAGCAGTGGAAAGGCCAAGTCAAGAAGAAATAACAAACTCTCAGTGAAGTTTTGCTTTATAAGAATGCTTCCTCTGACTTTATCGCTAGAGGATCTTAACTCACCTTCTTGATTTCTGCTTAAGCATTGCAGCAATTTTGTGTACTAACTGTAAATATAAGTGGTCAGACTAAAATGTAGCAAAGGGAGATATGAATTAATTATCCCTATCTCAACATCAAGTCAGTCTGACTGCCGGTACTGCAAATGAATAAAGCCAAAAACTTCAAGAGCTGTTTCTAATACACAGCCAGCATTCATTATTTTTGACAAACCTGCCTATGAACATAGTCCACTTTACCAAAGAGTTTACCTTTATATAGTATCTGATAAGTATTCTCCGCAGATCGAACACTTGCAGCATGGTTGCAGCGTTGTTATCAATGATGCTATATCCTTCCAGGATGTACTGCGTTCGTGTTATTTCCCATGTCAGCCATCGGAGGTTAAAGGCTGCATTACACGATAACAAGTGAGGCAAGTGCCCGGGCTTACAACAGCAGCAGCCTTCATTGTCTTCATCTCCTTCTGTTATAGCTTCCACTTCTCTCTGCTGGCAATATGTCCCTTGGCAGTGAGAAAAAGAGAGTATGCTGCCAGTTATTGGGGGGAGGAGGAAACAAAGGACTTCTTCCAAGCTGCAAAAGTATGATTGAAGGCTCTATGCACTTAGCAAAAATCTAATTGAAAGAGCTACGGCAACAAATTAAATGTGCCAATTGATCCATGCGTGGCAGCAAATAAAGAGCTGTACATTATTTATTTACCTACCTTATTTCACCTACAAAGGCCAAGAGTGCCTGATCTAACATTCTAGGCATTTGGCTCTGAGCTGAGCTCTACTACAGACTACAGCTTCTGCCTTCATAAAAACTCACCAGGAAGCAACACTAAGAGTCTCGCTCCATCAGGCACATCAAGCGAATTGATCCAAGTCTCAGTCTGCTTCTTCAAATAATATACAGGATGCAAACAGAGATTTTACAGTGTGTCAGAGCACTTATAAAATCTGGGTTTTAGTGAACTGTCTTGGAAAGCAGGTTCCAAAAATAACATCCACCGGGTTGTTCTCTCTCTCACTGGAGTAAAAGCTCTACTCTGGATCAAACACCTCTAATGAGTAGCACTAGTGGCAGCATATCATGGGGACAGAACAGCTTTCTAATTAGCCTATTACACAGGCTTTACATCAAAATAGAGTAGATCTTCCTGAAAAAGAGATGTTAACTCAAAAAGAAGTCACGAGGCAGATGCAGAAACAATAATGCATCTGCTCTGCAGACTCTGCATTTCTGGCCTGTGCCGTGCACACTGGAAGGTTGAGCTGAGCCCATGGGGATTTGTAATCTATGAAAATGTGGTTTCTGCACCATGTAAGGCATTACAAATCAAAACCAAGGTGGGCACCCATGTGCTCCCCCACTGTTCCCAAAATATACGAGTTATATGTTCTTGATGCATGGATCTTTTGAAAAAAAATTTACCCTCTGTGGGCTGTTGCTGAACTTACTCTCCACTGAATTTGTACATAAACCATCTTTCAAGACCATCTCCTATGATGCAAGTTACACATACGTTGTGCATGGGCCTTCTGCCAGCGCTTCAGTGTCACCCCTCAGAGAGCTGGCTCTGTCAGCTTCCCAATGGTTTCAACAGGAGAGGAAGGTGCTAGACACTGTGCTGCAGTTCAACAGCTATGCACCCCCCTGCCAGGACCAACAGACCTGTTCCACTGTGGCGCTGGAAATGGGAGAAGCTGGCTATGTTCATCATCTGAATGTTGGACTGGGAAAGAACAAGGTGTCAGCTCTAATCCCCCGCAGTTTGCCAGCACCCTGAAAGAGAGTCTGGAGCGAGGCAGCATCCCAAAGGCCTTTCTGCAGAACATCGTGACAGGCGCTGTGCCCTCGACCAACTATCCCGGTCCCATCACCACTGTCTGGTTGATAACCTGAGGACCCTCAGTTCATACCAATAGAAGTAGCACCCAGAATATTTCTCTTTCCACACCAAGAAAAGCCTTTCAAAATATAATAAAATACATTAAAGTATTGGTTATCACCTTCTCCTTTTTGCCTGTACACTTTCTAAAACGTATCCAGCAAGCAAGAGCATATAAGAAAACAGATGAATAGAAACATCTGAAGGAAATGTGAGAAAAAAAATGGGACTGTAGCCTTGAGAAATGGGAAAAAAGATCCAGTATATTTTGGTATTCTCTGTTGGGTTTTCTGTAAGTGAAAACTTGCACTGTGTACCCACTGTTGTTCGCACACTGATACGTATTCCTCTTTGGACTTCAGGGATATACAATATGACAAATTATTAAATGTCTTCAAGTAACTCAAATATAAACATCTTTCATTTCAAGACTGCCACAAAGTACAAAACATGACCTATCAAGCTGACATTTCCAGTTGGACTGGACACGAACTGCACTGCTTCTGCTTCATAGTTCACAGATTTCTACATGAATTAACGGTTATTGGTCAACAGCAAAAAAGCAGCAACTGCTCTGGGTCAGTGGATGCTTTTCTGTAGTCCAGTCAAAAGACATCGTACTCAAAGTGAAGTAGGGAAAGGCACATTCCTTTGTACATAGCTCAAAAAGAGTAAAATAACTACTCCATGCTGGTGCTGTTACTATTGCTGTTGTGTTTATTTTTGAAGTCAAAAGGCCTCTCAAAATTAAACTGAATTTAAGAAGAGATACATCGTCATCCCAGGTGCTAAATTAAGTATTGCCAAATATTTATAAGCGATGAAAAACACAAGCCTAATAAAGAATTGCCACTGATCCCCTTGCAACTAAGGGAATTAAAGATGGCTTTCCTTAGTCTATATAACTCTATTCTTTAACCAATTTTTTTTTTTTTTTTGGTATGGAAATATCACATTTCATTCCTATGGAATGCTGGCTATGTTTCTGTGTGTTCTCTGTATTACCTCTATCAATAAATACCAAATATTATTACTGGAGATTCTGTAATTACTGTTTTTCTTAAGCCATTTATTTCATAAAATATGGGGCCTGAAGAGGCTGGCAAGGCAAATAATAGGCAAATTCAAGAGATCCTTAATGTCTGAGGGAGGCTGTCATCACATGCATAACAAACAGGAGAAGAAGATGCCAGAACAATTATTTGCATTCTCAGCTAATTCAACAGGTAAAAATCTCTCCAAGTCATCTTTGCTAGGTAATTTTAATCAATGAGAGTTAAAACTACAGTGGATGCAATCAACGTTGAACTTGGGGACCAAGGCATTCTAACTGGGATCGTGTTAATATAAAACCTCTGGGAAGCAACCAAAGGAGCTCATGTGGTCATTTTGCAGATTTATTCCCCAGAATGAAATCAGGGCTGTGCTCTTCAACATCTGGAAAACATGCACTTGCTTAACAAAAGCTGTTTGATGGCCTTGGGTACTCTCACCCTGGGGATCTGGTGTCTTGACTGCTTGCAGAGCCTCTGGGCTATCCCTGTTAAGTTTAAAGCTGTAATCTGAGCCATGGCCAGTGTTCTGACAAAACACCAAATCCCTATCATCATGCCACTGATTAGTATTTCCAAACAACAACTAGTAAAAGGACTCAAGTCTGCACAGACAAAAATGCAGGCTTGATGCTCAAGTACATGTTGGTTCCCTCCCAATTCTTGCAATCAGTTCTAGAAATACTGCCAGTAATTTTCTCTCATCTTTAATTGAGCCTTAACTTTAATCTGTAATGCACTGGCTGGACTTCAATGCCACAGATTTGCACGTTACAGAGAAATTTCATTTTACCAGTGCCTACATCAAGCCTTTTTGGTTCATTACTCTAGATGCTGGTACTGCCAAGACTTAAGAGCATGTGCTCAGCTTTATGCTGAGCCAAAAGGGACAAGTCACAGTACATGAAGCTAAGCATTTGTGTCCATCTTTTACAGAAGGGTGACCCTAAACTTTTGTGTATATGTTATAAGCTGATGATTAAAATGTCAATTTTTATATTGCATCTCAAAAAAATATCAAGTTCAAGTGACTCTGAGAGAATTAGTCATAAAACCACAGAGCAGGGAGCAGAACGTGCACTTCAGTTCTGCAATGTAATTAAGTGTAGTACCATTAAATATTAAAATACAGGAAAATGTTTTCACTGCTAATTAGTCATTTTAAAATCTGAGGGAAAACATTTCTTTCCCACATCTCTTTCTGCAGAAAATAAGCTCTCCTGCTTCACTCAAGCTTAGTCATTAGTCATTCTCTGCGACCCTTGCTAGCACAGATGAGACCGATTCTTTTGTAAGATATCTAACACTGGATGGTTGCCAAAAATCCATCAATGCAAAAACGTGTGGCAGCTGAACAAAGCAAGGTCAATCTATGTGAGCTCAGGAGAAAACCAGGGTGAGAACTTGGAGCTCCTTCTATTTTTCTGACGCATCAGGATTTGAGAACTGACTTGTGCTCTGCCAGTGTGATCTGACCTAAATGGAGATAAGAAAATTGAAACTAAAGACTGTAATCTCACTTCAAGAGGATGCATAAAAGAGATCTAAATTAATGACCACCCGGCCTTCTAGAATTTATCGCTGAAATCAAAGTGTGCTTTCGAATTTAATTTTCAAAACTCAGTGAGTGAAAAAAAAAGCATTTTTCAGTTGTGAAGGGCCAGAAAGAAAATCCCATAACACAACCACATACCTCTAGAAGCAGTTTTAATTTCCATAAAACACTTCAGTTTAACAACACATCCAGAATGAGGACTAATGACTGTGGCTGAAGGTAGCAATAGCTTGAGCTCTAAGGACTGCTGACATGTTGTCGTGGATTAAGCAGAAGAGAGTTAATTTTTTTTTTCCTTCTCTTCATAAATAGCTAGCAAGAAGCTATGTTTTGGATTCCTGCTCAGGAGAAGCTGATAAAGACCCAATGTTTTGTTCTGCTGCCAAGGTCAGCAGACAAGCAAAGAGACACAGTCCAGCTGCTAGCCTGAGATTTGCTCTTAGGTTCAGATTGAAACCAGACTGATCAATTAGTATTCCATCCCATACACGTCATACCCAGTATATAGGTGAGGACCCTTCCGGGAGATCGCTCTCTTTCACTTCCCTTGGGCTCCGGATCATCTCACTTTGGGTGCCTGCATTCGCTCTCCCAAGGCCTTTCCCACCCACAGACTCTGTTAGCTCTCGGTCCAGAACGCTCGTTATCTCCATTCCGTGAGTTTTGGGATCCTCCCTCTCCGGGGGAATCATTAGCTGTTTTTTTTTCCCCTGCTTCGGTCAGCTCTCGGCCTGGGACGCTTGGGCTGTTATCTCCATTCCATGAGTGCCTCTGGGAGCGGTGCACACCCCCGGCTTGGGGGAATCGTGAGTGTGGTATCTGGGGATCATCAGCTGGCAACAGGCTGAGCCTTTGGGGGGGGCAGTGTCATTGTGTATCACCCATTCCCTCCCTCCTCCGGGGTCATTGGCCAGGAGTGGGCTGGGCCTTTGTTCATTAGGTGGTGGGGGGGGCAGTATCACTGTGTATCACATTGTATATTTGTATATAGTATTATTTTCAATATTATTGTAGTTTAGTTTTGTAGTATAGTTATTAAATTGTCCTTATCTCAATCCACGAGTCCTTTTTTTCCTTTACCCCCAAAACTGGGATACACATTTAGCAAAAGCCGCTTGGCTAGTCAACACTAGAGGATCTGCCAATTGGGCTGGTTCTGCCCAGTCAGAACCTTTTTGATTTACCTCTTTAATTCTCTCGCCTATCATTGGGTGGGGGCAGGGACTGTGTGAGCGGGTGTGTGTGGTTTGGCCCCCAGCCAAGGGCCAACCCATCACACATGTAATAAGCACCTAGAGTGCAAACGTAGCTAGAAAGGGCTCATAGGGCTCCATGCACCAGCCCCACCCCACAGACGTTGAGATGATCGGAAATCACTACAGCGGAAATATATGACTCTACTCCATGGAGCTCTGTTGCATATCTGAGTGTTCACAAATTCTGATGGGTAAGGCTCCTTCTCACCTGACACATTTCTTTTCTCCTCAGGACAGTAGCTTAATAAGCAGCAAGTTAGCACCCAGAAGAAGCACAAAGAGCGTAATTACAGCCATTGAAAGGCCATCCTCTCCTGAAACAAGCATCAGATACAGCTCTAGAAACACAGAAAAACAAATATTCAAAAAGGAGTGAACTGAGCTCCCAAAAGGAAACTAATGAACCCCAGAACTGGACACATTCTGGAAACCAGCAACTGTTTTGGCTCCTTCCTGCTCTTTTCTGTGTGGAACTGGGATTAAGAACAGTAATTTATAGGCTCTGATAGAGTCTCGGGTTATATCAAAGAAAAATCTCAGGATTTAAAAATCACTATCAATTCCTCAAACATCAAAGCTGTTAGTTATAAAACTGTGGTTTGGTTTTCAGCTGTTTCAGGTGCTTGTATGCCCAAAAAATAACCTGGTTTTCAAACCAGATCAGTTGCTCTAATAATTGGCATCCCCCCTCCTCAGAAACCTTTCCTTTTCTTGGTCCACAGAGACACATTATGGAAGCCCAGGTGGAAGGAAGCATTCTCTAAGGATGCTGGCTGTTAAACTTGCAGCTACGTAATACCACAAAATCCTCTTCTGGAGTGCAATGCAAGACACAACATTTGTTTCTGGAAAAGTCATTTTCTCAGTAAAAAGGTTGCAAAGGTTGCAGTGCATCTAACAACATTCTCCTTCCTTCCAGAAGTCTTCTCCAGTGCACCCGTATATACATATACAATTGTGGAAGGGAAGAAAGGGAAAAAAGGCATCAAATATTTATTCTAGTCTGTGTTACAGAAACTATTCTAAGCCTGTTTGAAATTCATAGATGGCTTCCACTGCTGGAGCATCACTGTACACCAGGAAAAGCTTGCACATCACAGATTTCCTGCATTCAGCATAAAGTATCCTCTTCCCTTTTCATGCCATTCTTCCCAATTAAATCACCAAGATTAAAGAAACCCTTTTGCATCCTTTCTTTCCATGCCTCTAATATTTCTGAGCATTGTGTCTTTCAGCCTTTGTTCTTT
This sequence comes from Pterocles orientalis, assembly GCA_011057875.1. Taxonomy (NCBI): domain Eukaryota; kingdom Metazoa; phylum Chordata; class Aves; order Pterocliformes; family Pteroclidae; genus Pterocles; species Pterocles orientalis. The sequence continues at coordinate 668,794 of WKFP01014268.1, forward strand.
CCCACAAACAATGTTCTTTTGGTTTTTAACCTTCTCGCCAAAGAGGTATGTTAACAATGGCTGCTGCTCTCTGAACTCCTTGTTATTTATCCTTGTTATTATTATATATCCTTATTATTAATAACTCCTTGTTATTATACCTTTTGATGGTCTGGTGCATGCACAGAACACACCTCAGGTGTAGTCTCAGGAAAGACATGAAGAAGAGCACTTTTATTTCCCAACAGCAAGTGATTTGTAAAAGCAGAAAGGGAAAGTTGCAAGCACTCTTTAAATAAAGAATGATTCTTGCCAGTGCTACAGAGCCTTCAGACACAAAAATCAAACACCAGTAAATATTCCTTACACTGGCAATGTACTTGCTACTGTAATAAAACTATGCAGCATACACATACACTGCAGAAATGAATAACTGCTCTTATTTCTTAGACATCACTACTGTGCCTAAAGCTTATACCCTAAACTGGCTGCGTTCATAGACCATTTTGCGTGGGAAATAAGCTAGCTAACACAGAGTAAGCCCCACAGGTGATCCTGTCCTGCTGTCACAGCTGCCTTCCACTACGTACAACTACATCTGTGTCTGTCTGCTTCTTTCTTTGATTCATTGTGGCGGGTTGGCCCTTGGCTGGGGGCCAAACCACACACACCCACTCACACAGTCCCTGCCCCCACCCAATGATAGGGGGAAGAATTAAAAAGGTAAATGGCAAAGAGGACTCGTGGGTTGAGATAAGGACAATTTAATTACTAAACTACAATAATATTAGAAATAATACTATATACAAAGATGCAATGTGATACACAGTGATACTGCCCCTCCCCACCTGATGACCAAAGGCCCAGCCCACTCCCAGCCAATGACCCCGAAGGAGGGAGAGAATAGGTGATACACAATTATGCTGCCCCCCCCGATAAAGCTCGGCCTGTTGACAATGATACTTCCCCCACGAAAAGGCTCGGCCTGTTGCCAGCTAATGATCCCCAGAAACCGCACAGATGATTCCCCCAGAAAGGGGGGGGGAAAGGGGGTGCACCGCTCCCGGAGGCACTCACGGAACGGAGATAACAGCCCAAGTGTCCCAGTCCGAGAGCTGACCGAAGCAGAGGAAAAAAAACCAGCTAATGATCCTCCTGGAGAGGGAGGATGCCAAAACTCACGGAACGGAGATAAACGAGTGTCCCGGGCCGAGAGCTAACGGCGGCCGTGGGGGGAGGGGGGGAAAGGCCTTGGGAGAGCGAACGCAGGCTCCCCAAAGCGAGACGAATCCGGAAGTGAAAAGCCAGCACTCCTAGAAGAGTCTTCTTCTATATACTGGGTATGACGTGCATGGGATGGAATAATTGGTCAGTCTGCTTCTCAATCTTGACTTAAAAGCAAATCCCAAGCTAGAAGCCGGGCTCTCTCTCTGTCTATTGAGAGGAGAGAGGCTGAATGTATCTCATCCTTGAGAACAAATAGCAACATCCTAGCAATAACTATAAACGTTCTTCTCTTATCAATTCTCTCCTGAGCAGGAATCCAAAACATAGCTTCTTCTAGCTATTTATGAAGAGAAGGGAAAAGGGAAAAAAAAAAAATTAACTCTGCTCTGCTTAACCCACGACATTCATCTAATGAAGCTCCAAGTGAAGCATGAATATTGCACGTGCAACATGCAGTAAAAATAAAAGTCACAGCAGAGATTTAGAAGTTAATTATGTGATTGAAGAATACTGGGCATGAGTTAGAAAACAGCTCCTCAAGATTTTAGCATCACCACCCATAAGTAATTTCTGCACACGTAACGCCCAACTGGATATTCTCCAAATGACATTTTGTAGAGGCACAGACTAAACAGGGAAATATTTTAAGTCCTCCTGGTTCTACAGGAAACTCATGGGAGCTAGATATATTGACATTCTTTCTGCTTGTTCCCTGATTGTGGGTTTTCCCTTGTCTCTTCCTTTCAAATTAAATGAGACATTACATATTTCTTCTGGCAGGCTGCTTTTAGCACACCGCTGTGGTCTAACACAGTAGAGTTAAGTCAGGGAAGGGCTTGATTCCCCCACACCAACGTGCAGCTACCTGAGTTTTCACCTCGCCTGAGCTCATTATTACCCCCTCCTCATTTTCAGTAAAGGACAAGCTGGGCATGTCCTCTCAATGCCTGGAAGTATTTTCCCATTTTCCCACTCCTCTCCTCCTCCAGTAACTTGTCTGTGCCTTTCCAGGTCACACTTTGCTCTGCTCACTGTCCAGGTCTTTTGAACACTCAGGTCAGGGTGCTGCTTTGCAGGCTGCCAGCCTTCTCCTGAGGAGCACGACACACATGGGGAAAGGGGATTTTCCTGGTGGGAACTCAGCTGGCCCTAAATGGCAGCTCATGGAACACACGAGACTGCGGGACTCAACCCCAGCTGGAATTTAAAGATCTGTTGCAGCCAGCAGACGTGGGATCTATTCACAATGAGAACCAGCTACAGTACTAACAGCAAACAGCGTTAGGCTATCTGCATGGAAAGGGCAATTTTCAGATCCATTTAGTTACTTAAAGTGTGATTTTAGGGAATACAGAGATGCCCTGACAGGTGGCAAACTGCAGGTTTTGAGCTTTGCTCTCAGATCCAAATGTAAAATGGCACCTGCCTGGCAGTGAACCATCCTGGCTCAAAGTCAAACAAAGTCTGCCCAAACCACTCAGCAACAAAACTATCCAGTTGTTCACCAGTCAACTTCCAATTCATTAAGCTCGTCTGCTAGGCCCCTGATCCTTTTATGTGGTTTGAGTGCATGGGGATGGTGATGATGCAGAGGGACCCAGCAGCAGGTGGCAACTGCATAAAGGGAAAAAAATCACTCACAAAACTCATGTAATTTAAGCGTGAAAGTGAGATTTCTTTCTTCTTTTTAATTCAAATCCTGCAGTGAACTATTTTAACACAAAAGGATGATCAGCAAACATAATTTTCTGAAATTAGAATGCAGTTAATGGAAATGTACATCGTCCTGCTTACTCAAAATCCCAACAAATCTGAACAAAATATCAACAATGTCCAAGGTATGTCTCCTCTTTATCACACATAAATCCCTCCTGGAAGTCACTTTTCAGATCTGCAGAAATGAATGAACTATTCTTTGACTTCACAGAGTTTCCATAAAGAATTATAACTGTGAGCAACCTAAGAGGAACTAAAAATTGTCTTAAAAAAAAAAAAAAAGGCAATTATCTCGGAGATTTACCAGTCTGTGAAACTGGCTCAGTTCTGTAACTAAGAGATTTTAACTTCCACAGTACTTAACTGTTCTTGCAGAACAACATTAATCTTCATTTGTCTGGCCTGGATTTGAAAGAAGTAATAGCAAATTCCAAATCTCAAACCTCAAAAAAGCCTTCCATCTGTGGACTCCATAGGGTACGTAACCTCAGTACCCATCTCTGACACAGCAGCACCACTGCTTACCCTGAGGGCCCACAAGGGGAAGATAAGACTTGCACAGATGTCTTTGAAGTTGAAGAAAGCCACAGAGCCACACATCCATCACCATCATCATGAACAAGAAATAAGGCTGATAAACAAATTCTTTATCTTCCTCTCCAGTTGCTTTTTCTTACAATTTGCCTTTGTACTGATTAGGAATGTCTTCAGGTACTACAATACCAAGCTGTTTCAGGTATTTACTGTTTTCTACATAACTTTTCTTAGGATACAGAAGTGTTATCTTCATCCCCCCCATACAGGCAGGAAAGTGAACACCAAGATTTTACCACAACCTGTTCCAACATCCTACAGAGAGTCGGCACAGAGTCAAGACATGAGCCCACGCATGTTATTTCCTTGTCTAATCCTCCCACACCTCGGTGCATTCAACGAGCCATCCTCTCTCCTATTTTCTCATAGTCAACCTTGTTGAAAAGTCGCCTTGAATATACACTCCTCTACATGTTGCCCACTAGATGGGTCAGCCCTTGAGCATCCCAGAAAGCTGTTTACTCTGGGATTTCAAAGTTCCCATCATCTGCAATTGCAAAGTAGTATCTTCAAAAGGTTACAAAGCCAAGCAACAAACACAAGCAGCCAACATGTGTAGCGTAAGCAAAATTTAAAAGCCATTTAAAAGTTTAGTGGTTTTACTTCCATTTTTCTTCCTACTTTAGGGACAACAGACAAAAGGACAGAGTATGACACTACAAACAATTGGCCTCACAAAAGCCACACCACCGAGAAAGGGGATGCAAGGGGATGCAATTCACGTTCCTTACAGAAGGGTGTCCGAACAGAGGAATATATTGAACAGGAAGAAAGTGAAGTCCCTTTCTCAACTGAAGTCTGCACTTCCTAAATAAGAGGAATATGAAGCTCTGATCCACTTGCTTCTCCTCTCTTGTTCTGCTGTGACAGAGACCACCTCAGCACTGGCATCTTGCATGAACCCACACAAGATATTTTCCATGGGGAAGTTTTACGATATTTGGCATTTCTTCAAAGACCAGTTTTGGGGGTTGAACAATTTTAAGAACAACTTCAGTTTTCATGGTTATAGAGGGAAAGAAAGAATCTGAAAACATAACTATGCATAACCTAAAAGATCTGTGAACCAAGAAAGTGATAAATATGCCTTCTTTATGAAAGTTTTAAGATACTCCAGAACATGACTCCAAATTTCTTAACATCTAGGTTTCAAGACATTTGTCATTCAAATAATGATACAAAGAAGTACAGAGCCTTTAGACAGACAGACAAATATCTGTAAAAACACAAAGAGAGAAAGGTTCTTAAATTCTATATCCTACTATAGAGTTGTGATAGATTAAGAAAGCCAGACAGGTTTTATTGCTGGTTTTGTTGTTATTTAAATTAGCAGGGATCCTTACCTCGGAATTCGAGCCCTCTGAGCTGAAAGGTGACAAGGCCATTTCCAATTTCAATCAAGTGCACAAACGCATTTAAATAATCCGATGTCAGAATAAAACAGTCTCCTGTGTTGTAGTTTCCCCAGCGGCCCAGAATCAAATCTCCACAAAGAGACTCCTGTAGAGATCTTGTCAAATGCTCATAAAAAATGGAGTTGAGATTATTGTCATCATTTCCTACAATCAGAGTGGCACACATTTGTAAAAATTAGAATTGAAAATACACTAAGCCATTCTGCATAAAATCCTGTGTTCTTTTTTATTCCTGCCTAAAGCTTCTTCCTCTAGCGGGACAGCGACTTCTTGATACTCTAAACAAACTGCATTTCCTAGGTGGTTTTTAGCCCTCTGGAGAATCAGATCTGAAACTTTTGTTTAATATGAACAATAGTTCACATTAATTACAATATGAAATAGTATTGTAAATAGAACATGAAATTAGTGATAACGTGTATTTCAGACTGAACCAAATCACCCCCTTCGCATTTTGTAACAGCAAAAATTTTCTGGACTCCACTGCAAGTCTCTGCAGTCCTAAGTTAATGTCTACAAATTGTTCTTAATTATAAGGAAACAGAAACCATTATTATTTTAGAACATAAACTTAAATCTGAATATTACTGCTGAGATTTTTAAACAATTTGGTCACGTAGCTTCCAGTGATTTTGTTGGGATTTATTTCTTTTTGTCCTCCAGGAATTTTTCACAGCTTTGTCCATGAAACATCCGTGGATACTCAGTATGATGATAGATATTTTAAAAGAGTATACTTAGTACATCGAGAAAGAATGAAACGAGGTTCACTCACCACTAGAATTGCTACTACTTCTTTTAAAATAGTGGCAGCTATCCAGTTACACATCACTTGGACCAACTGTCCAGGTGAGTAACACCTCATTACAGTCTAAAGGTCTCACCCCATAAAGGTCTATGGCATTTAACCGGATTAAAATTAGCACTTTATGATGGTGATCCGTGAAAGGGAATGAATGTTTCATAAATGCTAACACAGTGCCACATAATCCAATGTGTGGATTATGTGCTGTCTTGTGCTTGTACTCTTTTACATCATACATATGCTTGCCATGAGCACTGCCTTTATTTTCCATATTGCAACAGTGTCACACCTTTAATATTTTTTAAATGCTGGTGCACGAATAGATATATCTGTACAAACCAACATCCTGTAGGTCTGTTTATATACATGAGAGTGTATGTGGATACATATGTACAAGTACACATGCATATTTATGTATGGGCATATTTGGGAGCAGATCTAACATGGAGAGAAAAAACAAGAGGATGACAGGCTACAGCTTCTCCAACAAATTGCTCTTCAATACAAGAGGAGGAGTGGGCAGGTTACTACACAGCTTTTCATCACCATGGCCATTATGCATCCAGCTCTGGTACACATGTACTTGCAGCTGCATATGCACATACAGACACACTCAACCATACACCTTCTGGACTATGTTCAGTCAAAATCTAAATGAGTCATAAAATAAATCTTTTAAGCACACATAAAGGGAATGTTTTGCTTGAACTATGGGTTTTAAAGCATAATTAACTTATTAGCATATAGAATAATGGTAAAGGTTATTGCTATCAGATAACAGAATGGCCTTGGGAAACATTTTAACTCCCTGCCTTGAAATGATAAATAATGAAAGAGCACTACGTATGCCTCAAACTGCTAATACCTCTCTTGCTTTCTTGGACATTCTGGATTACACCCATTTCTGCTTGAAGCTGTGTATTTGTTCATGCAACTGAGGTAATGGATGAGGGTAAAAAGGTGGGGGTATAAAAATGTAACAACAATAATGACAATGTAAAGTTATACCTCCACAATACAAGCCCCTGACAACTCAGTGGAATATAATAATAAAAGCAGAAGAAACCAATGTATGAAATCCTGGCTTCCCACTGGGACCGGGATGTGGCATGAAACCCTGGTATTGGTTTTCCCCGGAAAGGGCTCTGTCCTGCCAGGTGCTGAAGAGCATCGGCTGAGGTACCACACTCTCTCTGCATCCACTGACTTGCCAAAAAACGTGTCACTTCCCCCTCTCACAGGAACCGCTTGGTGCAGCCCAGGAAGGTGCTTTACATCGCCATGGATTGGAGTTCATTTAACAGACCAATACCCAGAGCAGGAGTCCACCATCTTTCCTATGTCTTTCTCATACCACTTCCTGAAAATTTTCCAGTTTCTCTTTCCTCCCTCTCCAAAAACATTTCTCTCCATGGTAGAGGGATACCTGTCAGCCCAAATTGCTCAATGGTAGGGGCACTACTAATCTGCTGCTTCTTCCCAAAACTTTGTCCTCATCACAGCTGACCTTCAAGTCTAGCTAGGGTGCCTGCTGTGTAACCCGCACAAACAGCAAGGTTACGATTAACCGAGCAATTCACAGCCCAGCAGCCACCTGATCAGCTACACGTAACTGGAAAGTGAACTTACTTATCAAGACACACAACTAAAACTGGTGCTCTGCTACACTTAAAACACTGTTTTTTTCACACAACATTTAAAACCTTTTGCATCTCTTTAGCTTTCCAGGCAAAGCCTTGACCATGTAAATACATCACATTTTGCAAATCAAGCGAAACACCCAAACTCCTGTGCCATACCTGCATCCTTTTCAATCTGAATTGCCAGTCTGGTGTTGGAGTGGTCCGATCTTTTGGTGCTGGAAACAAAGACATGTTGTACAGCCAATTTTCTTTAAAAAAATAAGATTTTCCCCAAAAAACACATTTTCTTTTTCTTTTTAACATATCTTTTCATTCAATGTTTATATCATTACACAGTTCACACTCTAATCCATTCATTGGTTTACTCCAAGTAGGCATACACAGTTAGTTCAGTTCAGTATTAGTATTGA
>WKFP01014268.1:676602-762444 GCA_011057875.1 Pterocles orientalis
GGAAACATTTTAACTCCCTGCCTTGAAATGATAAATAATGAAAGAGCACTACGTATGCCTCAAACTGCTAATACCTCTCTTGCTTTCTTGGACATTCTGGATTACACCCATTTCTGCTTGAAGCTGCGTATTTGTTCATGCAACAGAGGTAATGGATGAGGGTAAAAAGGTGGGGGTATAAAAATGTAACAACAATAATGACAATGTAAAGATATACCTCCACAATACAAGCCCCTGACAACTCAGTGGAATATAATAATAAAAGCAGAAGAAACCAATGTATGAAATCCTGGCTTCCCACTGGGACCGGGATGTGGCATGAAACCCTGGTATTGGTTTTCCCCGGAAAGGGCTCTGTCCTGCCAGGTGCTGAAGAGCATCGTCTGAGGTACCACACTCTCTCTGCATCCACTGACTTGCCAAAAAATGTGTCACTTCCTCCTCTCACAGGAATCGCTTGGTGCAGCCCAGGAAGGTGCTTTACATCGCCATGGATTGGAGTTCATTTAACAGACCAATACCCAGAGCAGGAGTCCACCATCTTTCCTATGTCTTTCTCATACATTTTGCAAATCAAGCGAAACACCCAAACTCCTGTGCCATACCTGCATCCTTTTCAATCTGAATTGCCAGTCTGGTGTTGGAGTGGTCCGATCTTTTGGTGCTGGAAACAAAGACATGTTGTACAGCCAATTTTCTTTAAAAAAATAAGATTTTCCCCAAAAAACACATTTTCTTTTTCTTTTTAACATATCTTTTCATTCAATGTTTATATCATTACACAGTTCACACTCTAATCCATTCATTGGTTTACTCCAAGTAGGCATACACAGTTAGTTCAGTTCAGTATTAGTATTGAAGTTGTAGCTTATGAGCACACAAAACAAACGTGCCTGTCCCCTCCCCCTTTTCCTCAAACTCTTTCTTCCCCATTCTCCTTCTTTTGGGGCAGAGTCTATTCAGAATTTGGCATCTGCGATAATACATAACACTACACACTTAAATAATTGAACTGGCTCCAGAAGCACAACAGCCAGGTACCACCAAAACAGTGAACAGAAAGAATATTAAATCAGCCTTTCTTCCCTTCTAATCCTTAAGGGAAACAGCTGGACTCAAGGGGTTTTCTTTGTGTGAAAATTTTTCTGTGGGTGAATAGTATCTATAGAAAAACAAAACAAAGAAATCACTTTACTTAGTTTCATATTTAGCTAGCCAGCAACGAGAGTCTCTGGTCACTCTTACCACTTGAAAAAGAGTAAATTACAGGGTCTTATTCCATACAGACAGTAATGCTGTCTCCTTTACGAATGACGTATCCTCTACGCAGTATTTTCATTGTAGCAGTGGAATATAAATACCATGGGAAAAACGGTCACAGAACAGAAAACAACTAAAAGGTAGATTGGGTTGAGCTTTTATTCCTACCTATAACAAAAGACACTAACAAAGGTTGAAAAAAAGGAACGAGTAAATCACTGTGGGCAAGCATGTGTCCAGCAAGAGGGAGTGGTTGTTGCGGTGACCAGGGATATTCAACACCAGAAGACCAAAGCATCTCCCAAGCCTTCAGGGTACAAGTGAAAGCCTGCCTAATGGAAACATTATAGTAGATATAAATTTCCCTGAAACACTGCTCTGGTAGTGGTGCTTTAGGATTTCAGGACACTTCATTAAGAATATTGTCTCAAAACTTTTGCTGTCCATCACTAGCCTTAGCAGAAGGCCTATCAATCAGATATGTAAATATTGTCATTCCTTGGAAAATGGGGTTAAACAGAAAATGGGGGAAGACTAAGCTGTTTGCCCTAAGCCACAGTCAGCATAAGGTTACATGTGACAGTGGTGAGAGTCTCATCTCTTCACCACCCTGCAAACACAGGGGAAAAGTGCCAAGGCACCATGTTTCCTGGCACGGGAACCAATGGAGACACCCAGGCACAGCCCTCATCATGCCCTTTGCCAAAACTGGGATGAGTGGGGCAGGACCAGGTGGGACGGGCTGGGGTCTGGCTCAATGGGGTGGAGCACAGAGCACAGTGGAGATTTGGAATGGGCTGACGGCTGGCCAGTCCACTCAGAAGGCCTGGATTTAGCTTCTCACTAGGAGAACTTGAGACACACCCCAAGAAAGACTGTGGCAAAGAGGGTATAATCTGTATGGGAGGCTTTCAAACAGCTTAAATAACATTGATGGTGTAAACTCAGGGTAATGTTGTTTTTGACACAGAGCAGAGACTCTCTGGGGTCTGTATATTCTCATTGCAGTACTGGCTCCCCAGATCTCATGTGTAATATACAAGTTATTTAAAAGGTTGGAAGTTTCTGAGGTGAAGCTGTAAACTCATGCTGAAGCCAGCTGGGAGAAGGATGCCATCGATGTCCCTAATGTTAGAAAGGTTTTTCATCCACCCTCTACAGCCTCCCCCTAAAAGCTGTGAAAACCCAACCAACAGAAAAATTGCACACAGGCTTCCATGCAGTGGACAAAAGAGGAATAGAATTGCTTCACTTCTACTCCTTACCAACAACTGATTTCTTATTTAAAAAGGCATGTTCTTTACTTTGCAAGAAATACAGCTGGAGAGAATATGAGCCTTAATTAGAATTATTTGTAATTAGTTATTAGTACATTATCTACATAGATTAACATTTTATTTGATGCATTATTTATCTTCCTGCCTCTGGTTGGCTCAGCTTATTGTAACTGCAATTTTCGTTTCCTATGCAACAGAAAAAGGCAACGGGGGGGAGGGCCTTCGAAGCAGCTCAGAATACAAAGAATGATTTTGCTTCAAAAAGGTTGTCAGAATTCTTCTACCCTAATATACATCCACCTGCAATTGCAACATGTGCAAGAGTAAGCATAAAGATTAGGTTATGGAATTCAATCAATCTTCTGTTCTCAGCAGAGAAATGCTGCTGATTTGCAAATGCATATGTTTTAAGCTTATCAGACTTCTTATTAACTTTCAATCCCTCTGAAATCAGTGTGGCAGTATGAGGCACAAGTCAATACTATTCTTTACTCCAATTTTTTACCAACCTCTAAAGCATTTCTGTTCTTGAGGCATATTGAGACCTATACAAATCAAGCAATACTTAAAATAATTGTGATCTATAATAAGTAGGAATCCTTTTGCCCAGCATGCAGCTCTGGCTCCACTTCTTTCCTTTTTTTTTTTCCTTTCCCTTTGAGAGAAAGATGCATGAAACAATCAAGGAAAATCACAAGCGCTTCAGGACACTCTGAGACAGATAATGCAGCATAACTGGGAAGAAGGGAAGGAAACAGAACAGCTCCCACAAACAAAACAAAACTAGGTTCCATTGCAGCTTTATCCTCCATTCCTAGCACAGTAACAATTGCTTAATCAGCTAAAACATGGGCCTCAGGACAGGAGACAAGAAATTATTTGCCTTTTCAGACACTACCAGAAAAATCTTTATACAGATATTTTGAAGCATCATTTAATTTTTTCTTTAAGACCGAGGGTAATATAGACAGTTTGTAAAGCAAACTTCTATCCTGAAATTCAGTTTAGTTTAATAAATTCAGTCAGATAATCCATTTTTTACTTTAAAAATCTTCCACAATTATTAGTAACCAAAGCTATGTTTGTACCTTTTTGAAGGCAATGGGAATTCGCATAGCATCAAATTAGAGTACACTGCACCTAACACTCAAACCAGCAACGCCTTTTCCTGGGCTTTCCACTGCCAACTACAACCTCTCAAAGTGAACTTCGGAGACTAGTGGGTGATTTGGGCTTTCCTCTAGTGGCCTCTTGGTTTAAATTTGGTTGTTACCACTCACCCAAGGTGATAATTATCTCAGTAATTGGATTTCTTTATGAATTGCATTATTCTATGCAAACCAAGTGCAGGTGCTTTGGCACTTGCCCTAGAGAGCAAGTGACTGCATTTTAACATCTTCAGCTAAATCTTCAGAAATTTTAAAGTCAACACTGCTTCATTCTTGAAACATCTATCTCATGCTCTTTTAATTCAGCATTCATGTGGGCACTGAGATAATCCCCTGGTCTGCATAGCACTGTTCATGCCATTACAACTACCGCTTCCCTTGGCAAAAGGATGAAATCACTTCCTTCCCTTCCCTTGTCCAAAAATACTGCCACATTTTTCAACCTGGACGAACTTTCTTCTTCCACTTTACTCTCTCAGTTTCCTTCAAAAGGTAGAAAAAACACCGAGGGGGATGCAGGCAGCCTGGGGAACATACAGCAGACAGTAAGAATCGGTCAAATAGAGGAGACAAAAAAACCCCTCAAATAAACAAACAAAAAAACCCCATGACCATTGCTGTGCTTATTTCCAGAGGATGAAAATAAAACTGTAAAATTGCAGCTGTTCTATCTGCCTTAATGTTGCTGGGTTTTGCCCTGAAACATAAATTCAAGATTTCCAGGATTCCTGCTGTGAAGAAAGGGATCTCTGCTTTTGAGAGAGAGCAAAACAAAGAGAAGCCGTTTCCCTCTGGGGGATGCAAGAAATGCTTTTCTAGGGTAGACCCAAAGTTTTTCTTTGTGTCCCAAAGAATTTTAATCCGTCTTCCCATTGCATCTAACAGGCAAATCTAAATGAGAGAAACTTTACTATGCTGCAGCCCTATGATTATTCATAGGAGTCTGGCAAAAAAAAATCCTCAGCATTTCTGTGTGAATGTCTTACACTGCTGGCACTATAAATGCAAGGCTCAGCATTAAAAACAGTAGTAGTAGTCGGCTACAACAGTGAGGGAGGAGGGAGAATGAGGAGATGGCAGAATAAGCAGGCATCCATGAATATTTGAAGGACACCAGAGGCAAAACCGATGGTACTAATTGGAAGTGTGAGGATGCCCAAGTAGTTTTAAATCAATTTCATCTAAAACACAGAATGATTTCAGTGCGATTATAACAGCCAAGGCTGACAGTCCCTTCGTGCATAACCATGCCCAGGTTTTCTGGGTAGCTGCATGGAAGATCTGCCTTAGATTTAACTCATGTTAATAAAAAAAGATCCCTTTAAAATGAAAGCAACTTCTCCTTCCTGATCACTCACACTGATTTCTATTTTTTTGTAATTTCTTCCTCCCCTCCTTCCCCAAATGCTCCAGTGTTTCATCTAACAATAATAAAAAGTGGCTTTGATTGCATGCTAGGAAACTGGGGGAGGGCTAAGGTATAAAAAGTTCCAGCTGTTAAAGACAGCACTGTTGAAGGATCCTTTTAAAACATAGGAAGATCTCATTATTGATAATGTTTCCTGATCTTAGGGTTTCTTTACTTTCTTAAAGAGGTTTTTATAATTCATTCTGAGAGGTTTGGTTTTGGTTTTGTTTTGGTTTTTTTTGTGGTTTGTTTGGTGGGGTTTTTTGTTAGTTTTTAAGTAGGTGTAAAAACCATAATTGTGGTCATTTGCCAAGATACTATTTATTTGGCATATTCTCAAGCCTTTCCTGATGAGGTTTCTGTGCTCTAACAGCAACAGGGATGCAAATGAGAGGTGTGAATTTGAGATCAAAAGCTGAGTGCCCAAGCATGGATTGAACAGCCCAACTAAGTGCTCTGACATTCAAAGTTTTAGCTCAGGAATTCACCTCTTATTTGTAAACCAGGCCATTTAAACATCTGTGTACTTTAAAATATTTGCTAGCGCTTTACCAAAATGTCATCAATATCCCCGCTTTTGCCTTATTTGTCGACCTTGCTAATTTCTTTCCCCTTCTCTGAGTATGCTTTCTTTTAAAAGGCATTTAGTCATGATCTTCAGATATCTTATCCTAAGCAATACAAGAAGCTTTACAAGTGGAAGGATTATGCCAACTTCATAGAGATGTTTGTGCTCACTCTTTTGTCAGTGCAAAAAGGGCTCAGACCCTGACACTCCTGCAAGGAGGGGCTTAGCACAGGACCCTGCATCCCAGCTATACATCACTGTCTGCAATTCATAGAGGTACTTTTAATTTAAAAGCAAATGTATTAATTACACATAAAAACATGCATATGAAATACTGCAAGTGAGTATCATTTTTCTGTTTTTTTCCCATCCTGAGCCAATGCAAAAATTATTCAAAAGGTAACTATGCTGTGCGCAGCTCTGGGTCAAGAGTTCTGCAGGATGAATTCACTTGGGCTCTGAGCTGGCTGATGGGCCCATGAGTGAAGTGGCAGAAGCCTGAGAACCTGTAAGGACCTGGAGAGCAGAAAGGAGTTGATGAGAAACGTCCTGGTGAAGTTTGCACCAGAAAAAGGGCAAGATCAGACAGAAAAAAAAAATTACCAGAATACTGGGAGCTGCTTCAGCAAATGAGGTCAAGGTGTTTACCTCCTTTACTCCACACAGAGAGATGCACGTTGTTTAAACATCGTAAGAGGAGGAAAGGACAGCCAGGCATTTCAGAATTCATTCTTAATACTCTTTACTGCTGATAACAAAGTGCTCTTATGGTTTTTCAGTGTGCAATATTGAAATAACATACACTTAAGATATCTTAATTGTCACTTTTAGACTCAAGGTGACTGCTTAAAAATAAAATCAGGAGGTAGACATGGCAAGAATGTAGGAGGAAATACAAGAATAAGACAAAGACTGGTGAATTATGTCCTATAAAGAAAACCTACATCAGAAACACTAGTTTAATTCACTGCAGGGTTTTCCATACACGTATTTCTCAACAACAGATGAAAGAAAGCAAAACAGAAGCTAAGCAAGCCATTCCAGTGTCATAAACCTGCAAGTGCAGCATCAGTGACACTGCACTGAAGAACAAGAAAAAAATCTTGCTGCTACTGTTCAGTTGCACAAAATCCAATCTAAAACAAGGATAACTTTTAATACCTTTGTTTCCTTAATTGCAAGGACTGTTAAGAGTGCTAATAATCTACAGCAGTTGTTATGGTAGTCTCTAGAGTACTCTTCAGACTGAAAAAATCTCGGGTACTTTGAGAACAAACACTGCTAGTCAAAGGATTATAAAAAAAAAAAACTAACCAACCAAAAAACCCTCTAGCATTCATCCAGTATTTACCTCGTCCCAACTAGCACAAAGTTTCAGAGACAATTCTCAGTAGCAATGGCAACATAATTCTGCATTTTGCATTATCTCAAAAAGAAGCAAGAGACATTTTACATTTTGCTCTTGTAAGACCCAAGACAATTTGTGTCCCATACATACCCTCACACATCAGGAGACAAACAGGACTTGAGCAACCTGCAGCATGAATTATTCCCTGCTACTATCTGTACACAACTTAGGTATTACCTAGTTAGAACAGTTATACTTGCTGAACGTCTCCACTGTGATCTCAGCTTTTCCCCTGTCTTCACATCTTGACAGAAGTTGCTTGAGTAAGCATCTTCTTGAACGGAAGGTTTGATTGAGTTCAGTGTTCCAAACCCTAGCTTGCCCCTAAATGTTTGATTCAGGGCAATCTAAATCTAAAACAGGAGGTGATCTACATTATCCAAGTGAATGGGATGAATGCTTGCTGAGAACAGTTATTCTTATGGAAATTCAGTTAATCCATTTCAACAGGTTTCTAATACTCAACATGACAGAAATTTCCTGAGTTTACTTGATGTCAGTAGATTTACATAATTTAGAAGCTGAGTATTAAGCAAACAGCTTATAAAATTTTAGTGCCACTGTATATACAAGGCTTTAAAATATTATATATTTCCTATTTCTGATTTATAAGTCCATTCTCATCTTACTCTTTATGTCCTGTTGCTGCCTTCCTTTCCAAGTATCTTTAAAAAAGTCCTCTTCTATCATACCCATGATTTATTTTCCTCTATAGGTCTGAGTTCCCGCTTATCAATGTCTGTTACATTATCCTCTCAGATTTTTCACTGCAAGCTTTTTCCTTTTCTGCTCATTCCTTTCCCTTTTCATTTATCCCGCTTGTGGTTTTGATCTCTGCTTGTGTTCTAGCCTGGCCTCAGCATGCATTCCCTCTCTGATGCCTCCCTTCTGTCTTTATTCTGTCCTCTTAGAATGATTCAGTGAATTGGAATTGTGAATGCAACTTTAACTCGGCAGGGAACTACAGAGCACTGAATCAGAATGCACTCTCAATTAATTATCACACATATGGCTCCTATTCAATTAGCCTCAAATTGTTTTATTGACTGCCAGGGGCAAAATTTGAGAAGAGGAGATGTTACCAGTTAAAGAGATACTGCTAAACAGTTAACATACAACTTGGAATTTTGTATACCCTCCCTTGAGTGTGCAACTCAGTAAACACTTATTTTAATACCAAATCTATTTGATTTAAAGTGCCTGGTTTTCCTCGCCCATCCTTTCCCAGACAGCCCTTACATTTTCCTAGTTCAGTGTGACTCCACACATGGAGTCAAGCAACGAGGTGAGGGCTGGGTTGGAGAGGAGATGCGCATACCTCCATGCCACAGCAAGTGACCAAAGGGGCACATGTGCACACCGGATCACTTACTCCAGGGGAGATCACAGCTCCAGATGCTTAGGGGACTGTAATTTCTTTAAGCCTGGGGCTTTAACTGAAGCAACACCTCCCACACCTGAATGCTGTGGCTTTGTCACCCCTCAAAGCCCTACACACCTGCTGAAAGGGATTAAAGACTCCTAAACCAGGCAAGTGTTGCAAGTGCAAGTCTATAGGCAGTACTTGGTGGTGTGCAATGTGAAGATGTATAGCAGATGTATAGCAGGTAGACGCTACAGCAGGAAGGAGACGGGGAAGGGTCTTGAGAAGACAGATGAGTAAGTCTAACTAATGTCATGTAACTTCAGAGGGATCATAAAGAACTAAGGCTGAAATGCAGACAAAGATGTTCCTTGTGCTCAAAGTGTTTTGGTTTTCTCTATTGTCTTCCCCCATGCCAGCGCCATGACCACACACGCACCTGAAGAACAGGGCACAACTTCCCAAAGACCAGCTTATATTCATTGTTTCAACAGAGGAGCAAAAAAAAGTAACCTTGATTGGGAAATCTGCCAGTTAGAAGAGTAATGAAGAAAAACTAGCAGCAACTTGCTAGCATTTCAGCTTTTGAATCACTGCCAACCAGGAGAGCTGCTACGGTCAGCAGGAACGCTGTACACAAGGGCACCTGAGCCAGGCCTAAGCAGCCCTTAGTACCAGTCTAGGCTGGATGCTCAAGGGTCTAAATCCCTTTGAAGTCTCCAGAAAGACTCTCACCAAATTCCACATGCTTTGTGAACACAACCAGACTGCTTTCTGATTTAAAGACAACACACCAAAAAGTCAGACTAAAAATCGTTCATTGATCCTATTTGTCTTGACTTTTAAGTCCCAGGTACTAATAAGCACCCATTTTGGTTTTATTTACATGCTGATACTTATTTCCACTATTTTTCCAAGTTCTAAATTAACTTAACACTCAATAAAAGCCTGGAGAACCCTGAGACCAACTCAGTGAAGATCTCTCTTAAAAGAGCCATGGTCATCAAAGGGGCTAGCATTCATAAAATTGAGTAACAGCTGATAACAAAGGAACTAGAACCTCAGTGCACTCTAGAGGGAAGCTGTGCAACTGGAATATAGTGCTTCTTTCTGGTCAGTTCATAAAAAACAGCATAGAAATAGAAGCAGCCAGAGAGAAACACAAAAATTAGCAGAGGAAGAAAAACAGTTTAGAAGAAACGAAAACGATTCTGATGAACAGTAAAACTCATGGCTGCAATTTGGCTTTTGTGCCAGGTGGCTGGAAGTATCCAGAAAAGCTGGAACCCTAAGTAAGGAGAGCAGGCAGTGACAGCAGTCAGAACATAACATTTCTGAAGTAGTATTTGATGAAATAAGGCAAACACTAACTCTTGTTGATTAGGGGGGAAAAAGGTTCTCCTATGCTTAGGTTACACTATAAATGTTGACTTCAGAGGTTAATATAACTTTCTTTAAAGTACTAATTATAAATCAATGTCCAAGGCATTACTGAACTATAAACATCTGCTGCAGTTGTTCCTCTGTAAACATCACCACTATGGAGGTCTAAGAACATGTGAAAAATCAAACAACATAGCATGAAATGACTGAAAAAAAAAAAAAGAAATGCAGCCCTAAGAAGGAGAAATTGAAAGGTCTGAACATGCAGCTCCCAAACAAGGCCCATGGACAGTTATGGTTGAATGACATTTTGTGTTTGGAGCAGGGGTTTTAGCAGCTGTAACAGATGAGCAGGCTCACAGGGAAAACAGATGCACTAGGGTGCATTAAAAAATAAGCATTTGGAAGTCGAAGGCCTACTATTTTATGGGAAAGAGGGAGGGAGGGAGCAGATGGGTATGTTTCACAACCACTTTTCCCACACACGTGCATAATGTGGGTCAAACCTAATTACATCTACACTGGAAAACTCTTCCCATTCCACCTGCAGGCGGTCCACGATGGGCACATTAAGTGAGCCAGGCGGAGAAAAGAAAATGCCGGCTGCACTAGATCTGAGGCAGGGCAGGTTTTCCTCACCCCCTGTTCCCAGCTGTATTAACCTTACAGGTGGCTATTTTCCAGACCACAATGACCGGAACAATAACAGTGATACACTTTTTGAAAAGATGGAGAAAAGAAAGGCTTGCTCATATATTTTCAAACACTGAGAGGTGTTCTGTAATGCTGTTCTGAGATAACTGGCAATTTAATCACAGCCTCTTCAGAGATACCCAACTAATTCAGTTACACCACATAGTAATTCACTCGAAACCCTTCAAAGCAAATGCAAGCTGTGCCTTACCCAGAAATAGGCACTGAACCAGATGACCAATAAAGAACAGAAACAAGGAGCAGGAGAGAGACAAGCAGCTTGTAGGCAGTGAAATCTCCAGATTTCTGGTGGCAGTTTGCTGTTTGCAGGGACAAGTCACAGCTGCAGCGGAGAACAGGCTGCTCGATGTGATCCAGCGGTTAGACCCACTGGGGGATGAAAGTAAGCTTCCTACTCTGTTCTGTCCATCGCCATATCCAAGACATAAAGCAAGATAAGAGGAAGGGAGGAGGGGGACAGAGTCAGGCTGCAGTGTGACAAAGTATTTAAGAAAAAAAGTAAACCAGAGGAATGGAACAAAAGCATTTAAGCAAACACTTTATGCTTTAAAGTGCCTATACATTAAACAAGATTTACTGCTATTTCCTTTTCTCTCTCTGACATCTACAGCCTAATCATTCCAACAGCTGTGAAAATAAAGACTAAACCAGGATTCTTCAAACTGGGAAGCAGGACTCAGGCTGATGTCAGGACAAAGCCAGTGTTGCATCAAACTTTTTTTTCTTTAAAACAGAGAAAAATTCTCATAGCTGGACTCTCACGACATAACCAGCTCACGAGCAGTAGACCAGATTTCTGATTTTACACACCTCTCTTCTCAACAACGGCAGCAAAAGCTTTAAGAAAGAGGTTGCATGAGAAGTTGTTCTTTCTTAATTGCCTTCCTTATTGCCTTTTTTTCTTCTTCTTCTTAAATTCACCCTTCCATCTCTTGCCAAAAGATGCCTGACCTCAGTGATGTATTGGTGTACTAGACTCTGCTCACAGCGAGTACCAAAGTGCACCCTATAAACAAACAGCATCTGCTGATTGTGGGAAGAACACCCATGCCCTGTGCACACACCACAAGAGCACAAACAGGCACAGTATGATTCCTGAATTTTGAAGAGCTTGCTAGGAATTTCACAGTTTGCTTACTGTCAAAATGAATATTTTTTTTTCTTTTTTCTACCCTCTTGAATTCCTCCATCTCTTCAAAAAAACAAACAAGCCATCATCTTAATTTTCTAAGACTTTCAGTTTCAGCTCACATCATGTAGACTGGCAGATGCCCAGGCAGAAACCTGAGGAATCAAACTCCTCTTTAGACAGAAGAAAAAGTGGGACTGAAAGAAGCACTAGAAAAGTAAGATGTGTATGTGTTCACTCAGGAAACATCAGGTAGGGACAACCAAACCAACACCTTAAGGAAAAGATGTCGCAGTTGCCTACCACTCGGACTACTGGCCTAATAGCCCAGCTCTATTAACATACGTGGTACTCTTTACTTGCAGATGTCCAGAGCTTCAACTTTGGATTCACTTTATCGAAAATGAACTGGGTGGTTTTTCCTCATCTAATTTCACACTGTTGGCACAAATGAAATGCAAAAATAAGTTTTCCTTAAGTGAAACAAAGGAAAAAGCCAAGAAGTTTGCTTGACAGCAGTGAAGTGTGCATATACTGATGAACAGAAATGACACTCTAAGAAAACAACCTAAGAAAAACAAAACAATGACATTTTGATATCTAGACTGCTTGTGAAAATTGTTTTCAGTTAGTCCTATTAAGAGTTTACATTACAAAAAAATATAACCTTCAGACTGACTCCCTCTAACTTCTTACAAACATAAATGAGTTTTTGTGTAGCTAATATAAATATGACAATTTAATGTAGTCATCAATAGAGCAAGGAAGCATTTGAAAATGAGTATGCAAACAGACAAAACAAAAAAGCTATATAAAGCACACTGAAGGTAGCCTTCCCCTGGGCAAAAGTTCCCGTCAACAGGCAATGAATATGGAAATAGCAAAACATCTGCCAGAGCTGCTGCTTTGTATGAGCATAGCTCAGACTGCACTGTAGTGCACCTGTGACTTTCCATGAACACCCTGAACTGAACTTGGCAAAACTGTCAACGCACTCCAAAAAGGAAACCTATACACTATATGTTTGTTCTGTTTTGTCCAACAGCACCTGAAAACTCAGTGCACCTCTGGCTGTGGGACACCGCAGCCCAACGACAGGTCAGTGCAGGAGCCAGGACAACTTTCCACTCTGCCTCAAGTTCCCGATCCTGTTTAATTCCAGAGCTCTGAAAGAAAGCAATTATACCATCCCTTTGAATTTTTAGATGCTGAAGGGTCAAGATTTAAAGCAGTAAGGCAAGGCCCATCACACTTCATTAAATTATTTCAAGTATTTTGTATAAAATTTCCCTATTCTTAATACAAAATTACTCCCTTCCCTTGCCTTTTTCTATCTTTTCACTGTGTCCCTTTAATGAACCAGAAGTTTTCCAGTCCAATGCTTGCTCACTCTGCTCAGTTCCTCGTGTGAGCAATGAAATACTGAAATGGAAGTGAGGCAAAGGAGAATCAGAAGTGCTAGAGACAAAATGAATTCAAATTTAGGAGGAGTCATCACATGTGTGTATTGTGAGATGCCACAGGTTCAGACAAACATTTATTTCACTTTGATGACTATCTGAAGCTTCTACAAAGCTGTTTCCTACTTCCGAAAGGTTTTTGACAGGCAAGGTTGTAGTTTTTATGTTTTAAGTGAGAAGATCATAAAAGATACACTAGAATCTCTAACAAAAAGCAAGGCATGATTTCTTCACAAGGAGTCTAACTTAAGCATTTGTGTCAAAGACAAAGTTGTAGTTGCTGCTTATTTTGAAAGGACAAGTAGTGGTGGTTTAAAGTATTAAACGGGTTAGGCTTTTTGCACTTGGGGTTTTACAGTTTATGGGTAAAATAATTAGCTTTGCTTTCAAAAATTATTAGCATCAACTTCTTCACTTTCCTTAGTGGGACTCACAGATGGTCAGTACTGATGAAAACAAGACAACACACACCCTTATTTAAGTATAAAACATCAACCATCTTTTGAAATTTCCTTTGAATATCATATATTCACCTTGTTCCAAAAGCAAGTCAAAATGATCCCCTCTATTTCCATCTACAATAACCTACAGTTTCTACACTAACACCTACATGGAAGTGATGTGCCTACAACGGAGTTTGATTCTCTAACAGGTACCTAGAAAAGAAGCCATATGCCTTCAGAATGCTCCGGTTTAAGTAAAATGTAGCAGACGTTAAAATCTTCACTTCCTACTTAATATTGTTCAAAGTTTCATCCAAAAATGTAAAGCTGCCTGTGGTATTAGTGGTAGCCTCCTGCCTTTCCATTACTCCCTTCAGCTTCACTCCTATGAAATAATGAACCTGTTCACCCATAAAAAAAGATGAGTGAGAGAATTTTGTTAAGATCTGTCCCCAATGCACAAAACTCAGCTCCCGTCAAAAGTTTCCACAAATCTCATCCTATTCAGAAACAAATACAAAGCCTCTTTATGTGACTTGGCTTTATCTGGGTAATTTCGTTACAGATAAGTACATATTCACTCACTCATACAAGTCAAATTCAAACAAAATCATAGAATCATTAAGGTTGGAAAAGACCTCAAGGATCATCAAAGTCCAACCCAAAGTAAAACAAACCCAAACAAAATACAACTCTTCAAACTAATCAGACCCTTTCCCCTAAAAGATTGAAAAATCAGTCGCTGTAATGTCTAGTTTGGAATTCTCTTCACATGCTCAGATACGTCAGCGCCTCCGAAACAAGAGGTGTGGTAGGTGTACAGCACTTCTCACTGGTCTGGACAAGTCCTGATTTGGCCAATACAATTTTCAACTCTGTGAATCAAACCGCTGTTCTGAAGCTGCAATAAGTTACTCTGAGCCTGGTTACATGTTAGTAGGGGGCAAAGAGCTCACACACTGCTTGGAGCACAGGACTCAAGGGACACGCCCCTTAGTCACTGAATCCAGCCCTGAACATTGCAGACCACTCATTTATTCCTTGCAAAAACTACCTCCATCTGGAAAGGGAAGAGTTTCCCTGTCTCCAGTACTCTTGTTGGGAGCCTATTAGATCCACCAAGAACTTTCAAGTCCTACTGGGTAGAAGGAACAGAAGCTCTTTATTCAATCTTTTCAATATTCTGCATTTACATCCTTGTCAAACTGAATGAATGGCAGCTAAAATCTGACAAAACCAACCAATTCTTAAGTCAAACTCCAAGATCAGACATAGCAAGTAATGGCAATGCACTCATCATCACTATGGGAGTTACCTGCCACATCTCAAATGGTAACATTTAATCAGGCTGGTATAAAATATATTAATGCAGCCTGACTTTCAGTGCCAAAGGCTTCACAGATATAGTTCCTGTCACTACCTAGCAAGAAAAAAAAGGCTGACAACTGGGAGTTCTACTCTTTTTTTTTTTTTTTTCACAGCTTTGTTACTGCATGTCTGTACAACAAATGCAACATGACACCTCATTTGTAACATATTGATAATTGTTTAAATACATTTTCAGAAATAACCAAATAACCATGAAATAGTAAAACACCAGAATCAAGACTGAAAGATTAACCTCTCATACCCTACCACAATTTAAGGGTTATCTTCGCAAGAAAAATACCTCCAGAAATGAAACTAATGAGATAAAGACTTTTACAAATAACAAGTGTAGAAAATGTTTGAATAGTCTTACTTGTAGTTTTTTTCCCAGAACTTGATCGGTCTTGCGTATGATGCGATAAAGATGACGCTACCGAGAAACGGACTCAGTGGGGTAGAAAAGACTGAAGTGGCCAGAGTTTGAAAAAAAAGCATAGCGGAGTCTGAAAATTGCAAGTTAAGGTAACACAAATTATTTCATTATACTTTTAAATCACTGTTGAAGCAGCACTTTCAACTATTTATTTTCAGTTTTGTTGTTATTTATTTTAACAAAGAGGTAGTAAGGAAAGGAAACAAAGGCCGGCAGTGCCAAATTGCCAATTACCAGCATGTAATCGGTGGCTCTTCAGTGCTACACAGTTGTAACGGAGGGGACATGCCTGAACAGAGCATGTTATCAGCAGGGTGACCCTGTCTAATCTCTGCCCGAGGACAGATCCCGAGCATAGGCAGAGTGTAAGTGCCCTCCTCCAGCTACCTAGTGTACCTCCTATAACACAAAGTGCCTTTCCAGAGTCTGACGCAGAGTTTAAAACACAAACCTCCCCAAAAGATCACTTTCTTGGGAGTTCTTTGTTCTCTGCACTGGAATCTTGCTCCCAATGTGTCTAGTGTTCCATTCTGTGAGTTTCTGTTTATTTTGGAGTGATGTAGTATGTGGAGAAACAACTATGCCTCTATAATCCAGCCTGCTGACTTAAAATTATGCTTTCATGTTAATTCTTACTGACAATTTAATATTCCACACTGAGTGAAAGGTAAAAATGCTCAACATTTCATACTTTTTGAAATATATATGAAATGAGAAGGAGAGATAGGGAATAGTAAATGTCACACATAAACATAATGAATTCCTGAATCCATAGCTTACTTGAAATGTAACATCATATTTCAGATTGCTAGAAAGCAAGTTAGGAGAGGGACAGGGATACTGAAAAAGATGAAAGTTAAAAAGGACGTGATTAAAAAAACCAAGCAAATGAAAATGTTAGGTTTTAATTCTTCATTAAGTCATACCACATCCATGAAATCTCAAGGAAAAAGTTTTCAAATTGGCATGAGAGACCAGTTGTCCTTCCATATACCTCCCTTGGGAGGAAGGTGCTAAGTAAAGAATCCATGAACTAAGGAGCCACTGTCAAAGTACAGTGATCAAGTGCATCTCAAACTAAAATTAAGGTCAAATCACCCAGTAGCCACAGTCTTTTAACTTACACTCTTACAGTAATATCCTGTATGTGTGCCCCACAGCTTCCAAGACTTGACAAAAAACACTTTAACACATGTAGCATCCTTTGTGGTACAATATTTCCATAAAAAGGCTAGCTAGCCATGCTTTCAAAGCAATTTGTGAAATCTATGAACAACTATTTGCCAAAAGATCTCTCTCAAATCCCTCAAACTTATTAAAAGAGAGTGGTCTGGAACAGTGTCTTTGTGCATTAGAGAGATTGGAAAATGAGCTGCCCTCAGAGTTTTAAGTTCAAAAAGCAACAGAGAGCAGAGAGCAGGAAACAAGTGCATCAAAAAAGTTAAACTGTCACATTACACTTGTCATAACCAGCACTGGCTGTGAAAGATGAACAAGTATTTACAAGTGTCAGATAAGGGAAGGAGGCATGGGAGCTGAAGAGACAAAAAGAGAACAAGGAGGACAGATAAGGACAGAAAATCAAGTTTTCTAAAGAGAGTTCTAATGTCATGATTGATTTAAAAATTGCCACCATCATGAGTTAAGACATTTAGGACTCCACTGTGAACTGTTTCTGTCTGAGACATAATCAGTAGCAACAGTTTTATTTTTGCTTAAAGACATAATGCTCTACTAAATGTACGTTGGAAGACATTTCCCATTTGACTTGTGAAGAGTGATTTTAACAGTTTCATACATGTAAGTATGTCATGAGAGCAAGTAACAGCACC
This sequence comes from Pterocles orientalis, assembly GCA_011057875.1. Classification (NCBI taxonomy): domain Eukaryota; kingdom Metazoa; phylum Chordata; class Aves; order Pterocliformes; family Pteroclidae; genus Pterocles; species Pterocles orientalis. Next base: position 693,818 of record WKFP01014268.1, read on the forward strand.
AGACACAGTTGTACAGTGGGCAATTATCTCTCATCAGGGGTTTTTTATTTGATGGTATCCAATTTGCTTTTATTAGGCAATTATTTTTTTAATATCAATGCTTTAATTATGTCTAGGTAAAAATTATAAAAGTAGTAACAAAAACTTAAAGGCATACTTTCTAACTCCATGTCCCAAACCAGGTCTCCTGTGTACCATCTTTGTTAGGTTATACTGTGCAGAAGCAGAACTTGTTTCTTTGTGAATAATGGATTTTCTTTTTAAGATGGCCAAATCAAATTTTGAGAAAAAAATAACTAAAAACTCTTCAACATGAAGCAGAACATTGTATTTGAGGATTTTTTCTTATAATTTAAAAATCTGTTTAAATACAAATCAGCCTCAAAACAAGTAACTGAAAGACTAATATTTTCAAAATCTTTTATCCCCTTCTTCTAACACAAAACTATGTATTAAGGCCAGCCCAAATCCTCTGTTTCTCAAAACCCACATTTCTAATTGCAATTACTATAGGCCAAAAATATTTGGTCACTCCAGGCACAGGATCACCTAGAGGATGGGAGAACCAAGTGTCACAGGGCTTCCTTTTCTGATGTTAGAGCTGTAAACCTGAAACAACTACAGAAGAAACTCTCAAACAGAATAATCTGAAACACAAAATCCTTTCTTTCCAAATCTCACTGTTCATTTATTAGACAAAATCTTCCTTTGACTACGAACCACACTGACATTCTCAGTGCACTTGTAATTATAAACACATAACCTCATCTTAATAATTTAAACACTGGGAAATGAAGTTGCACATCTCTCCTCAAGTCAGAAGCCTGCTCCTAGTTTTTCAGGATTAGGAGGGACTTTGAGTCACCTAGTCCATCTAGCTGCCACAAGTCAGGATCAGCTAAACTTCTGCGATTCCTGATAGACCTTCATCTAAATTCCCGAAGATCTCTAATTGTGGAGGCTCCACAACCTCCACCAGGCAAAGCTCCACGTGTTGCCCTTCATGCCCTGCACACTGGAATCAAATGCATTAAAGCTTCTGGAACTACTCATATAATTGAGCTCTATGGCCAAAGCTCACAAAGGCATGTCAATATTTAAAAATTTATGTCCCCTTTGTAGATGTGATTTAGGCAATTAAGAGCCACAAATAATTAACTCTGCAAATAAATGGCAGCCTTAGTGCCTCTGCAAACTGCAACATACATTCATCATTACTGTTTGCGGGGTTATGGTAACAACAAATAAAGATCCTGTGCAAAGAGGCAGAGTTATTGCTGTTGTGGGAATAGTAACTTGGGCATTTAACCAGTATCTTAATTGCAGCATTGCCTTAAAAGACAGATTTGAATTTACAAAGCATACTATAAATATAAAAAATAGAAAGCTAGTCTAGAACACTTTAGTAATTACGGTGTAAATAAACTAAACCCTGCTTAGTTAACTACTTTCCTGTTTGCAAAGCTTAATTGGTACTTTTACCAGGAGTAAAGTTATCACTGCACAAAATATTTGTGATCAGGGGAAACCTGTTAAAATATAATCTTAGTTCTTAAATGCATTGCTAAATAACCTTATACACTTATCCTGCAATTCACACCTAGCGCAGACATGAAAATAATTTTTTGTTGTGAAATTCTGGAATAGTTTGCTTCAAACCACTCAAAATGCTCAGACAGATCACTGTGCTTTCCTTTCATAAATAGGCAATCTAAAGCTTCCCCTCTGGGAGTTATTCTGTCTCCACTTCCCTCTGTCCAAGACTCCCATTTATTCTTCCTATCTATAAACATAAGCATTGTTAATCAATGCTGCATATGTGCAAATATATCACAGTAAAGAGCAGAGGGAAGAAATCACTTAAGGGGAAAATAAACCACTTTGGGACAAAAGGGACAAAGACTTGAGTGCATACACCTAGTACACAGTACAAAGTAAACTTTTCAGCGGGTCTGAGCTAAAACTAAAACTTATCAACTCTTCTTCCACAACTTTGTTTGGGAGGGCAGGAAGAAGTGAAAGGTTTGTCTCTGAAAATGCTTTAGATGTCAATAAAGTTAAAACTGTTCAGTTAAAGTGTTTTATTTAATTGTTTACTTTTTCCTGTTTTAAGTTCCTAACCGAATTAGACTTTAAACTGAAAAATTGTTGTTCCAAAAATACAATATACATACTTTTTTAACCCTACAGACATTTGGGGCTCATTGAACTCTGTGCTTTGCTCTCCATATCCACAAAATCAATGTTCACAGCCCTGGAACACGCACTGAAAGGACTGCTTTGGTGTTGATGAACATATCACTCATAAAACAGAGTGAAAATGTTAAAAGGAGAATGATTCTCAGCACCACAACGAAAAACATACACTAAGATGTTAAAATCCAGCTCCTTCTGAAATGTAAAAAAAAAAAAAAAATCAGGACAGTTGCAAAAGAAAATGGATCCCTGAAATGAATTTGTATCTGAGATACCAACTAGAAGCAACTGAGGAAGAAACCAGTAGTTCAGAGCTGTCAGCCATATGCCCGGCACTTTACAAAACTAGCTTCTGCATACATAAAAGTCCACCCAAGTTGGAGCTAACGTGTCAGCTACAACGCTTCTTTCTGGATGCATCAAAAAACAGTGCTGAGGACCACAGAAGTATGTGATCTGCAGAATGTGGCTGGGTGGAAAGTGAGCAGGCATAAACAGAACAGTTTGAGTCAGAGTTCAGTTTCCCAGTTTCAGAACCCATGCAGCCAACAAGAGAGAAAACTATATTTCTTAGGAGATGCTCCAAGCATTTTCACGTTTTAAAATAAGTTACGTAGGAATTTTGCACCTTTTTCAAATACTGTAAATAAATTACATACATTAGGAGGAATTTAAGAATAAAGAAAAACAAATTTATAAAGGATATGAGGTATTGCAAAGAGCTGAGCAAAAACATGGAATGATGATCCCCAGGCAATCTGCCAGGGAGCAATGTATGTCATGATGAACTGCAACTTCTGCAGTAGGTCCCACAGCTGAAAAAAAGAAAAGAAAAAGAAAACATGGTGACTTTAGGCACTAAGATAGTTTCAATACTAACATCTGAAAATGACACTTTTTAGAACTGTGCCCTGGAATCAAGGTGAGATAACTAATATTGTATTATTAGCTTTCATGGGCATTAAGGCCTCTACTTTAGTAAGGGACAGAAGTATATTCTTCATTTGAAATTCAAACGTGCAATGAGGTATGTCTTTAACCACCATACTGAGGCAGCTCCCGGATTCCTTCCTTCAGAAGTATGTCTGCTTTAATCAGAAAGTGGGAAAACAGGTTCTGATATTTGCTGCATACATCACACCACCAGTCAGATGGTTACAGGGGAAGAGACTCCAGGAGAAAGTGGATATAACGAACAGAGGAAGCTCAATGTGCGACACGCTTGGCTCTACACGTGGAAGTCAGACTTATTTCTCAAGAACACTACATTTTAATTTGTTGACTCGGTGGGAGAAGCCATCACTATGTAAGCATATGCTTGGCATTAAGCATGAATTACAGCTGCATTTTCAAGATCAAAGCATCCTACCATCAAAATATTGCATTAATACAATGTTTTTATTGTGGTGCAATACAAATTGAAAAACAAACTGAATTTACTTCCTGTAAAATACACTTGGTGCTGCAACTCGCAGTTTCTGACTCAAGAATGATGTGTACTTATTCTGTAGAATACATTTCTTTTCTGCCAGCTGCCTTGGCACTAGGCCAAAACAGATCTAATGTCTTGCCTGCATTGGGCCATCACATTCATACTGCAGAGTAGGTTCCTGACAAACTGTCAGGAAAGATTTGGCTATCAATAGACATTAGTGCTCACCACACACACAAGTTGACAGTGAAACAGGAGTATATGGAATATTCATGCTCGCATAGCAAATATATGTTGAATTTCCTATTGTAAATTTTTTATTTGAGTTAATAAAAAGCAAGACACTGCCAACACCGTGAAAGACATTGAGACTATATCTGTAGTCACATATAAAACGCTTCCAGGGAATGTTCCCAGGCACTGATATCATCTTCCAAGCAATCCCCAGTCATCCTTTTGAAAGAAAACCCTCCATGGTCCATTTCCAGGTGGCAGTTCCATACCTCCACCCTTTGTACAGACTGGGAGAGTTTACTAGCATGGACACAAGCTTCCTGGGACAGCTAGCCTCAGTGACAGAGCTTGGCCCTAGGCACACTTCTTTGACTGTCAACATACCAGTAACTGAGGATGCACCTTCACTAACTCACCTCATGGGTCCTTAAGTTACCACCACCAAAGTAACACTTAGTCACGTGTATCCACATTGGCAATGCACTTACAAGATGTTTCATGGACCTTTTCTAGGTATTGTTGTAAATAATTGCAAATTAATTGGGAGGGAGGCAAGAATGACTAATAGCACTAGTGTGTTTTGGTCTTTGTGCTACCAAACGATCGCAGAGGCAGCTGTTAATGCCAGTTATAACCAGTGTTATGCTACAAACCTTCCCACTGAGATGAAAGTGCTTCACATGTTTTCTGTGCTTTGGCGTGACTCCAATTAGGAGCAACATGCAAAATGCACACTATGTTAACTTTTCACAGGCACACTGTTTAAAAACAGCAAAGCCCCGATAAAAACAAGCTGTTAGAACCTCTTTAAGGCACAGCCTGGTTACTCCTACTTAGTTCAAGTAAAAGAAATTCATATCTTGTCAACTTTGTTTTCTCTCAAAAATACTACACGTGATTTGAAAATTACAACATTAGTTAAAGTAGGAAACTAAACTGAAACTAGAACTGGCTGTATTTGAATCCTGTTAAGCAGTTTGTGGGGTTGTTTTGTTTTGCTTAATTTTTGTTTATTCAAAACATCTGAGCAATAGCTGTGAGAAAAATTGCATCTGCTAAAAGATTTAAGTGAAGGGCTGAAAAAGCTAATGACTCACGTCTTAAACCTTAAAAATTCAAAGTTCTGCCTGTTACAGATTGGAATCACAAAGTCATAAATCACCCCAGCAGTGCTCAAAGCTCAGGGTTCATCAAAAGGTTTTCAAACCTGAAATAAAATTCAAGTTTTGCATTTACTAGGAAACCAAATCCAGGGGGAGAACATTCTGGCTTCTTGTTCCATTACCTCGTTTTAATAATTTTTTAGTATTTACACATTCTTGCAAAACAGACCATGAAGCACAAGTTCCCTGTTGCTTATAACAAATCCTACTAGTTCTACATTCACCACTGCTCCACTGCTTGAACTTGCTGTTGCTTCTTTCAGCTAATACTTCCACAAGACAGGCAGTGGAGCTCATTTCTCTTTGCAGGAACATGAATGAGGAAGAATGCTCCAGTGAACCTCTCGGTTTTCTAGAGTCGCATGACACATCACCTAAAGGCCTGGAAATGTGTGCTTTTCAAGCTACTCCTTTCATTAGGAATTGTCAAGTACCTCTATTATCTCTTAAATTACTGCTTCCAGGACATGTTCTGCAAAACCCCTTGAGGGAAACTTGCCATTACCATTTTACATATCTAACTACAATTGCTAAAGGTGATGTCACCTAGCAACTACAATACAGAGATTTAGGAAGTGGGGACTTGTCTTTAAATTTTCTCTTTTTCATTTTGCTAGAAACCTCTGAAAAATATTTCTCCTTCTCAGTTTTACCCAATTTACAATATGCTTTCTCCTATATATGATATGGGAACTCCAAGGATTCACAAAGCACTATTGCTTTTCTCACAGAAAGGAACTGAAGCTGCTAAAAAACCACTTTCATAAATAGGAGAACGTTAATCCTCAGAAACACTCATTCTCTTATTTCAACGAACTGCATTTCAGCCTTCCGTAATTGTAAGACACTAGCTAAAGAGGAAAACCTTCAACACCTTTTTAAACTGTCAGAAACAGCGCAGGATTAGAAAGCATAAGGAAAGCCAAAGCCCATCTGGAGTTGAATCCAGTAAGGAAAGTAAAAGGCAACAGGAAGGACTTGTGCTGGTATATCAGGAACAAAAGACAGGTTGGGGAACAAAACATGGACCCGCTGCTGGATGGGGCAGGGGACCTGGTGACAAAGGGCATGGAGAAGGCTGAGATACTCAATGCCTTCTTTGCCTTGGTCTTTACTGGGAAGCCTTCAGGAGTCGCAGACCCTTGAGATCTGTGGGAAAGCATGGAGAAGCTAAGACAGCCGAAGCAGCAAAGGATTAATTACGGTAACATTTAAAGAAACTAGACAAGAACACTTCCATGGGACCTGACAGGACACCTCTCAGCCCTTCTGTGATTCTGTAAAATAGGCAACGTAAAGTAAAGTTTTGTTTCATTGAGGGTAATAACTTGCTCCTGAGGGTGTGAAGTATTTTTTTTTACTGGTGCTACACACAAAGGGGGAACCTTCCCATCTAAAGTGAAAGTGGCAAAAAGAAAAAAAAATTGTGCCAAGTTTTAGCCCTCTCTTTATAACAATGAATAAAGGATTAATTTTTCATTTAGATTTCTGCATCCCAGCTTAGGATGATTGCAAAAGACAATTTTTATTAAACCTTCTTAGATCTTCTTTTCTACAGTTCGCTAAGTAGAAAAATTATATATTATTTAGAGGACATAAAGTCCTAACATTCCTAGATACCTTTACTCATGTGACAGTTTTGCACAGTAAACAGTTTTTAAGTCTTTGATAAAGAGTTTAAACTATCAGTATATCCAGTGAATTTAAACCAGCACATTCCCACTACTGTCAACTGAAAGTGCAGAGCATGCATCCATCTTTCATATTTCTTTTATGTGGACACACACATTTTATCATCTTAATCATCCTTAAGTCTTCTATGAGTTCTGAAGCCTCAACAGACCTCTGGCGCATAAGCTAATATACTATGTTTCTATAAACAAAGCAAAGGGAAAGAATTATCTTTTCAGGATTTCTTTTAAATTTGTTTTTTCTTACTCAACCAAACGTAAAGAACGTTACAAACTAGAAGTTAACGGAAATTAGTTAACATACATTTTTAAAAAGTTTCTGAGAGCCTGAAACATTACTAAAATGTGATCTCCTTTTCTCATTTTGGTAGATTTCAATAAACTAGGCAGAGATTAACACCTGAATTTAAATAACACTGAATTTGAGATGGAGACTACGCAATGCTTTCAGCTTTTGGCAGCCTTTCTATCTGTTTAGCATCTGTTGGGACTCTGTGTGGGCAGACTCCTTGGCAATACTGGGACTAAATAATGCATAAACATTAACATTTTCTTGCTAAGCTTGAATTTTGCTGTGTTTTAAAAACTGTGTATGTACAAACTGGTTTTAAACAAAAATAACTGTCATATACATATGGCTGTGTGCTCTATGTGCAACAAAAAATTGAGAGATTAAAAAAATTAAATACAGAGAGCAATTATTTCTTGTTTTGAACAGGTATTTCTTTATATTCCTGTTCATATCCTGAAAACTTGAGAGATTTGAACTCAGACTCTCAGATGTTAGGGAAGTATTTAGTTTTTCAGGTTGAGCTAATTCTGGTCAATTGGCAACTCCAAGTCTTGGAAGTAAATTCTAATATCTACTGGTAATTTTTTTTGTATGTCAATAAAAATTAAACTACATTAAGAGGGAAAAGTTGTGAGCATGTACATGTTTATGGATATGAAACTTCAGTGGAATAATTTTATTTTAGTTCATGGCTTTGCTTTGCGTATCATTAACTTTGTTTTTTATTTAATGCCATTTAAAACAAACTTCACCTATGAAAGCCCACAAAACAAGATTTACTGGACATAAAGGTTTTGAATGTATATGTCTTAAGCCACTGTGACATTCTATTGGTGTGTTTGAACAGCACTATGTTTGAATCTACAACAAATACTTTCCAGGCCGTCTTTCCAGGCTGTCTTTACTTGCATCTGCTTGCAGACATTTGAATCCTTTATATTATGGGATTTCAAGATCATTTTCTAATGCAACACATAAAAGAGGATCAAAATATAATCAGTTCAAGGCTCCGATATCAAACCTCAGAGGAATATATTCCTGAACACAGTGTTCAGCACTTAACACCGACAGTGTACAAAACAGGCATGTTTTAAACAGAGTAACAAGCCTTGGAAGCCTTTAGCTTTGAAGTTAAATGTTAACCATCAGGCAGGTAAGTATGATGAGGATTATGACAATAAGATGATGAGAAAACCTAACTGCCCAGGATCTGCTCATGGCTGGTGCTACTTCTTTGTACATTGTTAGCTGATAGCAAAAGCCCAGAGAAGGAGCCTGTGGTACTGTAAGAAGCCATCTCCCATATCTCCCCAGGTGGGCAAAAAGAACAAGATGAGAGCTAATCAGCTTAATTTGCAGAGGGCCAGTGTCCTGGTTTTGGTGATACAGATCAGCTGGGAGCTGCACTGATCCAGACTCTTCAGCGAAGCCTTCACAGCCCTGGCTCCTGTCAAGACTTTATCTTCCAAGGAGTCTCCCTTACTAAAAGCAGATGTAAAAAAGGCACAAAGTTGTGTGCTGCAGCACCAGATACTCAAGAGTTCTCTTTCAGTGCCTGCATCAACAGATAGAGAACACACCTCTATCAGCATGAATGTACACGAGTACAGTCCTCAGTGCCTGGTGACCCAGGCAGTGGGTGTACATCTCCCTGCACCTCTGAGTGCATTTACCCCATTCTAAAGGAAAAACACCAAAAAAAAAAAAAAAAAAAAAAAAAAAAAAAAGAAAAAAAAGAGAAAACGCAATTTGGGAGTAGTGTCAGGAATTAAGTCTGACAAAGAGGTCAGTGACAGAAGGCTGAATGAAAAAATCAATTAAATCATTTCCGCACTATTAAAAGGAAACATGAACTGTACAGTGCTCAAGAGAGTTAAGGAGTCTATGGAAAATACCACTGGGATTATCCTGTCAAATATCAGATGTAGCACTCAGCAGAAAGTGTCTTAACAGGGTTTATATGCCAGATATCAATAGTTGAGGAAATAGCTGTGAGGCAAAATGGTGCAGCTGATTAAGACATTGGATTTCAGTATGCATGAATGGCAAGAAATAGATTAAAATATGAATTAACGACTTAGTTCCAGAAGCTTTGAAGCGAAACATCAGATTTAGAGAAGGATGAAAACTCAGAACAGGAAAGGAAAGAGTGAGGCTTCTGACTTATAAGTAGCACCTAAATCAATCAATGGGACATGCCAACTAACCAAGAATTTTATTGCCAAAAAGGCAATAAAAAGATCCAATAGGTTAATTACTTGACTTCAACAAAGCACTAATAAGGTCAATGCATTTGGTAGCACTTTCTCATAAAATGAAGGAAAACAAGATGACACGCATAATCCCTTTCCTGTCCAAGGGATTGTGTTGGGGATGTTGAAAGTTAAGCCTGATCAGAACAGGTCTGGCAGATTGTTACAAACTGGCTGTCTTAGCTGGAGTTACTTTGACAAAAAGATCATCTTTCATAAATGGATACTACAGCAGAAAAAAGTATACAGAAAGAGAAAAATTCTTATAAAAATAAAAAATGTGGATTCCTTATTAGCTGGAAAATGTATTCTGGGAAGGAAGAAAAATATCAGACAGGGAAATTGTATTCTTAAGTGAGCTCAGCAGGGGTAAGAGTACTTAAGCAAATGAATTCAGTGTTAATGAAGGCAAATTTAACAAGCTCTGGTTCTTTGATTATTTTGCCTTATGCATGAAGACAAATTCAGAACCCTCAGAGGACTTGACTATAAGAAAATATAATGTGATTTCATATTTTAGTATTGCTAATTAGTTCATCCACACACACAAATTAAGAGGCCATTAAATTGCATGCTAGAACTGACACTGAAAGAGGTAAGAAGTTGTGGTCCTGTAGATTAGAGGGTTAATGACACTGGGTGTTATCATTCCCATCCAGATCTGTGTAGTAGAGGCGTGTGTAAGCTAAGGGTGGCTCGCTCTTTATGGCTTAAAGGAAGCTACACAGATTTGCCAAAAATACATGTTCCAAAGTACAGGTATCATTTCCTCAGTTGTGCTCTACAGATGAAGGAGTTGCTGATAAAAGAGCCAGCTTACCACAACTGGGCATGCAGGAATCTCCAGCATGCTGCTGGTTGCTCCCAGTAGTGAACAGACAAAAAAACCTGCCAGCTTTATGTAGTAGCCAAGAGCATACTACAGCCAGAAGCATCCACACTCTCACTACCAAGTCTTTTTGCTGTATTTGCACTCTCAGCTCAGCACCAGCACCAACCACTTCAGGTTCCGAAAGCAGTTCAGGGAGACACTATGACCCCTCTCCACCAGAAAGATTTAGAGGATATCCATGGCACTGGATGAAACACAAAGCCACATCTTCAAGAGAACACCGAAAAAGAGCTGGGGACAAGCCTCGCCCTGAGCATCTTTGTTAACGCTCTGCCAGTGCCAAACCGAGATCCTCACTGTTGGAATGATTTGCACTGGTTTTTACTTCATGCTTAACAATACCTGTTCATTCTTGACTTGAGCAGTAGTTGTTCCAGACATACTTTAAAAGCAGCTCACGCATCTGCCAAAAAGGGCTGTGCTGGGCATATTCCTTTTGGTTTTTCTTCCCCAGTCGCACTAAATAAAGATGGACTAGATGAGCTGTGACATGCACTTAACCATCCATATGCTCTCCCTCTCATGTATGTGTTGCATACATTAGGTTTTCCTCAGTTAAGTATTATGAGAGTGGGCATCAGAAGGATGGAAGATTGATCCATCATTCCCAGTTTACCCTTTCCATGCCCCCAAAATGGACATTTTTTTATCCTATTACAGAAAAAATCTTAAGAGTTTTTCCTACTGTTAGAAGTCTAGGAAGAAATCTCCCAAGTCATAGAGTCATAGAATCATTAAGGTTGGAAAAGACGTCAATGATCATCAAGTCCAGTTATATATTCCATCTTTGCTGTGCCTATGAAGAATATAATCTGAGTTATTTGTGGGTTTCCATTTTCAATGAGTATGAACATTCTTATTAACCTTTGCACTGACACTATCTCCTAAAAAGTCCAGGGAGAACAACTGGCTCATTTGAAAAGTTCAAATGGAGTCTTGTAGACCAAGAAGACTGTCTTGATTATGTGGCTTGACTTCCTGTAAAGCATTACACTTGCAATTTTTGAATGAGCAATCATGCAATTTTAAAAGGCCATTCATCTCTGATTTAAAGAATACAGACAATGGGAGTTTTGGACAGAAGACTCCCAGGCTGTAGCCAAGGAGACAAACTGGTCTGGCTACATGGAAAGTCTTAGCATAAGAAAGACGGGGAAGTCCTGTTCCACTTGAATTGAAAGTCATTCTTAAAAATAAATGCAGTTCATTCTTAAAAATAAATAATTTCCTAAATGTTTATCTTGCTTCCTTCCCAAGGTAATTTGAAAGACAAAACAGCACACTCTGCGTGTACCTAACCAACTTTCAGCATTAAGTTTTCACATTCCACAACTTACCAAAATGTAAACAGCTTATGACTTTTAAAAAAGGGAATTAACCCTGTCATATTAATAAGTCCTATGATATTAAAAAGACCTAAAAAATCCAGGTTGATTAAAAAAATCCCCAGGAATAGAACTGAATAGACTCTCTTGTTCTCTGTGTTACCCCAATGTGGGTGGCTTGGCTATCTGTAAACAGAGATAAAAATCTGGGAGCAGCAATTTGGACTTCCATGCCTTAACTTGTTCAGTAAGCAACATATTCATCTCGAGCTTCTGATTTGACTAAATTACATTAAATCAACAGCACAGTGGGGAAAATGAGGGAAGCACAATCAGTGAGCTATTCAGAAATATTCAACCCAATATTATTAGCAAAGTTTTATTCGACATAATCTGCTTCATGAGTCACTAGGGCAGTTGTGAATGTCTGTTGAATTTAGGCACCTTCTTCCCCAGTGCCTGGCAGAGGAAATTAAAGGCTTACTACAACAGTGCTCAGAGCATGCAAGCATTTTTTTGTGTGGTAACCATGCTTAAAAATTACCATCACTATGACCAAGGCACATCATTCCCTAGTTCGGATGGTGGCAAGTTGACACTTTCAATGAGTAAGCAGAGATCAGCCGCGACTGTGTAATAAATTCTGCATAGCCAAAGGTGATGGTACCAGAAACTATCTCGGTTTCTGGTTTTCTTTTTAGAAACAGTTGCAAACACAAACAGGACTGAACTACAGATGAATCTGTGGAGACCCATAAAGCTTTCAGGAACAGAGCGAGATGCAGCTTGCTTAGGGCCTACAGTATGGAATAAGCAAACACCTCCTTTATCCTCAAGTGACCATATCTTTTACTGAAGTTCCACAATATTGAGCTAGTAAAAGCTCAGACCTTAATTAGGGTAAAGAAAACTTATGCCCTTTATGAATTGAAATTAACAGGACTTTAATTGCTATCATCTGCAATGCTATTTTTCAGATTAGCTTTAATGATCATTGTGTAATGGTCCATGTGCTTTTGTAATATAAATAATTCAACCATTTAATTTCAATTTTTTAAAATGGAACAAGGACAAGTCCACTTGATGAACTAATGACCTTCAAAATTTTGAATATTATCAGATATGAAGAAGATTGCAGATCAATGCTAAAACAACATTTTCAAAACACATCTGCTGTACAAGTTTTCAAGCCTGGTAGTTTTCTAGCAAACATCTCTGCTTACTTTGGGATGTATCCTTCATTCTCTCATTCGGATTGCTATCACTAGTCTTTCTACCTTAAACAGTAGCTTCAAACTACCCAAGCAACTCCCAAAGAACAACACTGAAAAGCCTTTACATCTCTCCTCCAAAAACATGCAATGATCCACACCAGTATGTTGTGATATGCTCACAAGGTCAACATTTTCAAATGAATTAATGAATAGTGAGACTTTCAATTCTGGGGTGCTAATTTTTTGATCCTGTAAAGAGGTTTTTGGAGAACGAGTTTTAGGACTAAATAAGTCATTATCCAGACATGGGATGCCCACTGATGAACATCACTGACAATCTTCTCCGGGGACAGAAATTTACCCCTTACTCTAGGGAATATGGTAATGCAACAAATACTGAAAACTGCCACATGCTACCAACCTCTGCAACACTTTCACTGCTCATCTTTCACTCCAAGGTAAGAAGCTTAAAAAATTACTCTAACCCTATTTTAGGATCACAGAACATGGGGCAAGAGTTCTTTTTAAAGCAGAGCTTTGTATCTCTTCTGTTCCTTTCTTTCAGACCCCTCCCCAACCCTTGCCTCCTCACCCCAGCAGAGAGAAAGCAGAACAGGTCTGATAGTTGAAGGCTTGAAGCTGAGGAAGCCACAGCTGGAGTGCGGTTCAGAGAAAAGAAAGAGCCCAAGGTCCCTCACCGAGCTGTTGTTACTCTTTCCTTCCCCTCGTCCCTCACAACAGCACAGAAATAAACCAGGAAAAGCCTTTAACTTCTGCTTCACTCTTTGCCTGAATGACTGGGAACTCCCAGCGTAACACCAATGAACTGGGTCTTTCCCTTAGGAAGCCTGAAACTACCAGGTCTTTCTCCTCTCAGATATCAAGTGGTGCTAGCTGGGTCATACTCACACATATAGTAGGAATGTTTGAGAAAAATAAACCAAACAAGCAACCCCAGCAAAAAACCCAAACACCTCACCACAGTTACCCCTGGACAAACTGTATCATATGTTACAGCAATCAGGGACCAACAAGTTTAAAAACAAAACAAAGTACAAAAGAACTGGTAAAAGCTTAGGTAAGCCTTAAATACTTTCTCGTGATTTACTAAGGTATCAGTTAAACCTGCTTCCTTCAGTGAAACAGCATAGACAGCAAATCAAGACAAGATCTGATCTGACTGATGCAGAAAGGTTTTTTTCCCAAGTAAATTCAACTAGAGCACACTCCAAGAGTTAAAAATGCAAAAGAGAGGAAGGAGCTCTGAGGTTAAGGTTAAGGGCAGCATCACAAGGATAACAGACTGAAAATAGGAAAAGCGAAATGTTAAGGCTGACATTAGGAAAACATTTATTATCATGAGGATGATTAGATAATGGAATAATTTCCCAAAGGAAGTTGTTGAGTCAAACACTAGAGGCATTCAAAGGAAACCTAGATAAAAACACCAGGCGATTGATCTGGAGGGCAGCCCTGCACTAATGACCCAAGAGGCTCTTTCCAACTCATTGAGGATTCTCCTCTTGAGAACAAGAATTTTGAACTTTCTATTTTATGTGAACAAAAAGTAAATGCAAAACATTGCACAAAACCTTGTTTTCAGTTTACAGATTTTTTGCTCTATTGTACCAATAATCTGTGTCTACATATGCATTCATTACTTCTAAAAAATCCTACCATATTACTTATAAAAAAAAATCCACCAGCACAGTGACACTGAAAATATAAATAAAGCTATGAAATGTATTTTCCAAAGAAATGACAGGAGCTATAAAAAAAAGCTATAAAACTTGCCTTATGAAACACGATGGACATCATGAAGAAATCCAGCAAGAAATTTTCTGAAATGTCTCTATAGTCAAATCGGAAGAAGATCACAGTGAAGCTCAAAGTAACAAATTGATTAATAGGATTACAGAATGAGGAGCGGAGGAGTTTCATCCCAGCAACTGTTATCAGGATAATATCACAGCTGTAAGAAAGGCAGAAAGGAAAGCCTAATCAAACCAAAGTCATAACACATTAAATTATCACTGAATCATAGAATGGCCTGGGTTGGAAAGGACCTTAAAGATCATCAAGTTCCAACCATACAAATAGCTGTACCACTTGTACTTTAGATTGCTATATGTATCTAAATCTATACATCTTATTGATTTCTGATACTAATCCTATGTTCTTTTAATAATCACCCATGTGCAACTTAATATCTTTCCGTTATCATCATCACTCACTTGTAATCTGTAATAAAGAAAGAAATTCTGTACTAAAACCAGTAGTATAGACTATTAAAAATGAAGAATCCAGAAAGGATATTTTTGTATAGCTCTTAAAATAAAATTTCAGGTTTGGAAATATCTTGGCATTTCCATTAATACATTACTGTAATTTGGGGAAAAAAAAGTATTGAACCTATTCCAGGTTTTTTTATTACTAGAAATTTCACTTGATGACACGAGTTTATAATTATTCTCCTGCTTTCACTACACACAATGCCAAAATTCTGGATAGAAACACCCATAGAGATGAAATGCTTGAAATTCTTCCCATTGTTCTTGATTGGAAGGTCATCTATTCTATATAGTAATTACTTCATCAGATAAAAAGAAATTGTGTGTTGCATCTATGTGTCATAAAATGCATGGAGTCTGCATTATACTCTCCCTTATTATACTCCAGAGAGTGAAATTAAGCTGAGAACTCTAAATAGTAAGTGACCACACAGAAAATCAAGAAGCCTAATCTTTAAAAATTAAAGTCCTTGCTGCTATATCTCCAAGAAGACTACACAATTTTCTGTATAAGAAAATGCAATTACATCAGAAGGAAAGATGGAGGTAACATATTGGCACCCCTTGAATTTAAAAAAAACAACCCACACCAGTCTCTGGATATATATATGTATTTAGAGACTTGAGGTTGTTCGTATTTTAAAGTTTTGTTCTTAAGATACTTTGCAGAATTAGAAAGATGGTCTTGCTTGGACAGTAATCTTGATCTCTTGTTAACACAGCCTAATCTGAGGGTTAGATCCTAGAAAGGTCTCAGACACATTAATTTTTACATCACTTGGGTAGACAGGCACTCCCCTGAGATGCGACACAGTACTGGGCTCCAGACCATGAACACCTGCATGGTTCTGTATTTTATCCAACAACCACTAAAAAGCCTGGGAACAGAAGGAATCAAGAGCAAACCTCCCATAGCCTCTGCTTTCCTGGTAAGTGCTCAACAGTTGAACTCTTGTTAAATGAAATGGGCAACACCACCTTCTCCACCAAGGTTTTTAAAAGAAAGAAAATCAAAGCAATATTTTTTTGAATGCAATCTTGATCACATACAGGGGATGCTGCAAAACCAGCTCTCAGCTCAAAATCTTTGTGTTTCTGGGTTCTAGTCAGGACAAGATGAGAGAAGTGATTTATTCAGAAAGCTCTGGGTATGTTCAGAAGTCTATCTCAAGCCTCCTAACGAACCATCAAGTCAAATCCAGGAGTATTTTGTGATATTAGGTACCCTCAGGGTTTTCTGGCAGCTGAACAAGTATATCAGGATTGCAGTTTTGCACATTGATGCCCAAGAACCATACTGGATCTATTCCCGAAAAGACAACCCAAACCTAATAGACATGAACAAGTTACTCCCTGTTAATTGAGAGCCAGGTTCCTTCTCTTAAGTAAATTAACCATATTCACTTTTTGGGAGATGCATTGTTTTCTTGATGCTGGTGAAAACAGATGGGAACTTGAATGCACAATGAGTGACTCAAAGTAGGCCACCTATTTGCAAAATGCATGGAAGGTTCTCCTCCATCCTGCTGTGAACAACGAGAGTACCTGCTGCCATGACTGACACTTAACAGGCCAGAAAGCTTTAAACAGGTTTTCATCATTTTAGCAAGGCCGATAAGTCTGTACATTTCCAGGCTGATGTTAGTTTATGTGGCATTTATTCATTATTGTGTATCTTCTGTAATGCAGATGCAACTTGAGTGCAGGTCATTCTACAGGATCACCAAGATGTCACTGTTGGAATGAAATGCCAAGCTGACCTTATTTCTCACCTTGTCAAAGCTGTTCTTTTCAATTTGCCCCAGATTTCTGAATGGAAAACCTAGGGACTAAGCTAAATAGATTCTGAAGCCACTAGAAGCCATCCCAGCTTGTCCTGTATGAACCATCTGGATCTCGCATTCTTCAGAAGGAAGAAAATTCTTGCAATTATTTCATTAGAGGAATTCTCACATGAAAAATTTATAGGTCATAGAGCAAAAGAAAGACTTTTTCCTCACTGGATTTGCTTATATGCAAGAAATTTCATGAAAAAAAATGACATTTTATAAAATAAGGCTCTTGGGGGTAAGATAAAATAATTTGCTTATTAGCCCTCTTCTTTAAAGATATTGCCACGCAAGATGCTTTTTCTGAGGCCTTAACTCCCAGCAGAGAGAAAGCTTTAGAGGAAGAGGGCCTGTCTCTGTGGCAAGTACCACCAGCAGGCTTTTCAGCTTGTCAGCATGGGTCCCATTAATAACCAGCACATTAGGGTCTGGAAACCTCCAGGAAACTCCTGGCTGTGAAGGAGCTGTTCTGCCTCCTCAAGAAGCAAACTGCTTCAGTCCTTTAACTCACAAAGCAAGATTAAGCTTCTTTAAAAAATACATTCAAATTGAGGAAAAACTCCAAAATCAAATCATGCACCTCGGACACTTTCAGACACAGAGAGGGTGAGTGGTGCCTTCCCTTCGCTAAGGTACGATGCCGTCTGATCCTGGGGCAGTAAATAACTAAGGAGTGTTCCACCAGCAGAAAACGAGTATTTTGTGTTTTAAAGCAGAGGAAGTACAACCCTCAGTAACACTGTATATGGAAGGAGCAAGAAGAGTCCAGGATACGTTATGGGCTTACAGAGTTGAGGAGAAAGAGGTAGGATCTGAGGACGACTGTTTTGTGTGTGGCATTTCCACAGCAGCTGTAGGGGAAGTGTATTAAAAGGGGAGTGCCAGAGAAGAAGGAATTACTGGGGGTGTTGTGGATAGACCTCAGCTACAAGAAAAAGGAGAAAACACAGGTTTTAAATCCAAGGTGATCACAGAGACACCAGGGGTGTGGGGAAGCAAAGGCTTGTCATGGCATTCCCCTACAGGCCAAACAATCAGAGGCAGACAAATGTAATTACTTTCTTTAAT
Source organism: Pterocles orientalis (assembly GCA_011057875.1). Taxonomy (NCBI): domain Eukaryota; kingdom Metazoa; phylum Chordata; class Aves; order Pterocliformes; family Pteroclidae; genus Pterocles; species Pterocles orientalis. The sequence continues at coordinate 711,697 of WKFP01014268.1, forward strand.
CTCAAGATGTATGGGGGACTGACTCACTACTGAACACCTGAGGGAGGTGATACTTTAAAGTGCAATCTAGCTTGGAGGAACGACTACGTAAAAGTAGCACCTTCCTAACCCTACATATTTGCTCTGTGTGTGCCTTCAGTCATATCTGCTAACTAGTGACAAATGACACTTTGATTACTTTTGATTACTTTTTAGCTCTCCCAAAACTCCCGAAGCACCTTGGCCTTAGCTTCTCCCAAGTGCCTGAAGAAAAAAGGTCAATGGGGAGCTACACAGGCTGTGTCTGAGTGACTGGTGAGAGTCTCTCTGGAAAAGTAGTTGTCTGCGAGGAACAGAAAATTTAATTAATGCCCTAGTCCTCGTTTCAGCCCTTAAAAGCAGGGACCACCTTTTCCTTATAGTTGTGTAGTCCCTAAAGCTGTGTTGCTCTTCAAGAGAGAAGAATAACTAAAACAACATGCAATTTTTACACCAAAGTTCTTTTACCTAATATTTAAATTTAAGGATCTAAATTATTATTAATACTGAGGAACTTCCCTGCCTCCAGCTGATTTTCCTGCTACTGGAATCTTCTTTCCTGAACACAGGCTGTTTCTTTGTTTTTATCATCTGCATCACTGCCATTCTGATATAAAAAGACTGCAGAAACTCTGCTCACTTTTATTTACCATAAAAGGCTGTCTGCAAGGATCGCACTGTGAGACCATGGGTCAGCATCACCAGTTCTGCTTAATATCAGAGACATCAGACTTTGGCAAAACTTGTATCACTACCTTTCTCAAACCACTCAGTATAGGACTATACATCTTTCTATACTATTGAATATTTTTTTCAGTTTTGCCTTAACAGACTTGTATGGTGAAGCTTCTGATAACTCCTTTGGGAGACTACATTGTAGTCTTAAAAATCCTCAGTTAGGAAATGTTTCCTGATATCCAGCCTAGATTTCTCATTTTCGTCTGATTAATTCTCGTTACCCCACTGTGTTTATGCCCATCAAACACCTGCAGCCTGGTATAGTATGTCTTACTTTTAATTGACATTTAGACATTCCATATATATCTATATATAGCTCTTTAATCTTTTAATTTCTCTCTCTTTCACAGGAATCATGTCTTAGCACGTGCTAAGGTAATTTTGTCTTTTTCTTTCAGTAAAGCCAGTAATTATTGTACACTGAACAAACAATGCACAACAGCAAACTGTGGCAAGCAGACTTATTTAAGAAACAAATTTTATTTCTCAGTCTTCAGTCTAAAACCAAACATTCTACTAATCACATGCTTTGAGTTACAATCTACTTACTGTGTACCAAGTTTCTTGTATTTACTAATTGAGAAAGCATCGATGGTGAGGGCATTCAGTATTATAGCTGGATATAAAATGTATTTCTCAAAGCACTGAAGCCACACATAAAGCCTTTCAAACCACATCAAATGAGCAGCATCTGAAATAGGAATTCAGATAACAGATAATTTAATCAAATGATTAGCACTTTTTGCACAGCAACACTGTATTAGCTCACATTAATAATATAATCAACTAATTTATGAAACAACAGAATCCATACTTTTTTTGCAATAAAGAAATCCTTTGGTTCTCTGAATTTAGGGAGTATCTGTCTTGCTGCTTGTAACTGCAATCATGAGAAATGCTCTGAAAATATAAGAGATGGTACATGCTATATGGTAGATTCTACATAATCCAATTGCTAGTCACTATATTAAATAGCACTTTCAGTAAAGTAATGACTCCAGAGAGGCCCTCTCCAGCTCTGGCACTGACCTGGTGGATGACCTAGAGAACCTCATTTGAACTCTGTGCCTCTCCTTCTCCATCTTATAGTGGCAAAACACTGTTCATTAGACTGCAAAGTATCATTGACCTCACTGATAAATGAAATATCCTTTGAGATCTAAAGACCGAAGAATAAACAGGAGCTAGACACTGTCACAGATGTTTCTCAAAACACTTAAACAGCCACTGTAAAAATTATCTGCCAGGATCACATAATTCATCAGTAAAAATATTTTTTTTTGCAGTAGATTTTTTCTAACATCATCACAGTGTTTAATGTGAGTATTACACAAGAACTGAATGCTCTGTGCAGTTCAATTGCTATAAGAACTTAGGTGAGCTGAGTGCAGAAACACTTATGTACGGACAAAAAAAATGTCTTTATTCTCAGCTGATCTCAGCTAGACAAGGTTATTGGAAAAACAATGAACACAAAAAGGCAGAACTTGGTATTGACTCAGAAATAACAATTCCAGCTACTGAATCTTCAGTACTCTTCCCTGTAGAAATAAAAATAATTATGTATACACATCCCACCCTCCCACACACACCTTTTCAATGACAGGCAAAGAAGACATGCTGAATCAACAGATTTGTACGTTCTACAGGCAGAGCTGTATATTGTACAGGTTCAAAGAGAAACATCTAAAAGCAATCCTTCCAAATTATCTTTAAGTCATGCTTTGCTGGTATCTTAAGCTAAGGCAATGCTCTTGTAAAAATCTGCCTTCAGAAAACATGATCAATTTCTGTTTCTTGTTATAAGGTAAAAATATTTCCTCCTAAAAGTTCATACATGCAGCGAAATATCCATTGCGGAGCCTAGATGGTATTCTGCATTCCTCTCACCTCCTCCTGAACTACAAATTGCTCTCAGAGCTCCACTCAAGAACTTCATCCAGCTGACCTCTGTGTAAGAACTCAAGCTCAAATAAAGAGATGTGCATATCACGTAGACCAAAAAGAAGGCAGCTGCAGAAGCAGAGAGAGATTTGTGCAAACAATGCAGACCAAGAAAAAAAAAAATAAAAAAGCTCACATTCAGAGGGGACCCAGTGAAAGATGGGGATGATTTGAAAATGGCTTACACGAACCTGCAGGGTGTAAAGCAGTGGTGGGGAGGAAGAAACAGAAAAAATAGTCTCTTATGTTTCAAGGTTTCTTTTTCATTCAGTCCTGCACTGCTTTCTACACATCTATCATACCATAAGCTCACATATCTTGACCTCAGCCTTTCTTCCTACAGTCAGGCAAAACAATGACAAGTAATAAATGAGTTATGTCACAGGGGCATCACAAGAACTGGTCTGGCAATTGCTATTCAGTGGAAGGCCTGAAAGTTTGAACAGATCATCCAAAATCTATGAAACAGAGCCAGGAATAAACTTGTGGAATTGTCATTACCAGGTGCTTCTTTAATTGCAAGAAATCATTCATCTCCTCATAGTACTACACTTGTCAAAAATTAGGAAGCTGAAAATGAAATTCTATGCAGTAAAAGCTTCTCACAGACATCTTGTGTTGTGTGCTTGTCCTTTCATTGTCCATGCCTGACAACATCCTTTTCCAAGCTTCTCTTTCTATATAAACAGGGAACCTTTAAGTTCAGCTCCTACATTTTTCTTACAGAGTAAAAGAAAGAAGACAGCCTGTCAGACACATCTATCAAAGGGATTATACAACCTTCTCCTCAGCCTGTCTCATCTCTGAACACGATAAAAAGCCTCTGCAGCAGCCTAAGGGATTGAAATTTATGTATTTTTTTTTTACTCTTGTTTCCCAACACACAACACCAGATACTTCAAAATAATACTTAAGTCCCAAAGTGTGGAAATTGACCACATACAAAATGAGGACTGCAAAAGAAGGAAAAAAGTCTGTTGTCTGCAGCAGGTAGCATGGGAAATGCATCTGATCTCAAAGCAGAAGGAAACCCATCTATCTGGCAGATCTCTACCCTCAACCTTTCCAAAAGCTGAGTCACTGCATTTAGGAAAACAATGTTTTCTGACAAATGAAGACAGACTTAATCAGGACAAGGGAAAGAAATCCTACAGTAATCTTTTCTGACTAAGTGATGCAACAAACAATAAAACTTGGGTATTCATCAGAAGCCCTGAGCAATGCTTTCAGTTGGGCACGATCCTTAATAATATGTATATTTCTACTGCACTTTCCTTGGCATATTGCAGTTGAAATTAAAAGACAACCTTTAGTCAAGTCTCTTGGGTACTTTTTTCATATCCAGACTTGTTTGGAAAGTAATCATTTTGAAATACATGATTTTTTTTTAAAAAAAGATTTAAATCCTTAATGTATGGTTTTGCAGAGAGTGATCTGAACTCTTTTGTTGTCTCGTTGAAGAAGAGACTAAAGTCCCTCGGCAGACTGTGTTCTGACAACGCTGCCTTCAAACACCTCAGAAACATATATTGAGAATGATTAAGGCACAGGATCCATCAAGAAATGACAAGTAAGATTTTGGCTGGTAGCAAAGGCAAGATGAGAGCCGGGGAGAAAAAAAAAAAAAAAAAGCAGTGCTTCTTAAAGTACACTATCTGCTTGGAGAAACAGTTGTATCAGAAAAGGGAATCAGGCCTTGACATATTAAATTTTTTAGCTATACTTGCTTATATCAAGGCACTACCCACTGAAGCCAGCAGACATTAGCAAGAACAAATCTTCAAGAAAATTTCACAGTTCCTTTCAATTTTAATGTTCCTCTAAAAGTGTTATGATGGAAATTAGAACTCTAAGTTGCACTACCAACGCTGTTCAAATGATATATTGTTATATGTCAGAAAGTAGAAAAAAATTCTGCCTCAATTTCATAAATCATTTAAGTTTTTAAATTATACAAAATGCCAACGTATTAAGCATGAACGGTAAGATATTTAGCAACACAGCAAGTACTGCAATGTAAAAGCAAAAGTCAGATCAGATGATGGCTCATGAAAGGCCACTTAAGGCCAGTAAGATGATTAAGGGACAGGAGCATTTGACATAGGAGAAGGGGGTGAGAGGGCTGGTATTGCTCAGCCTTAAGAAGAAAAAAGCTCATGGGGCATCGTATTGATGTCTGATTGCGGGTATTTATACCCGACGGGGAGGGTAAAGTTGATGGAGCCAGACTGTTCTCAGTAATGCCCAGTGACAAGACAAAAGCAAATGGGCACAAACTGAAATCCCATTTCAACATAGAAAAAACAAAGCAAAACAATCTCTCTTACTGTAAGGATGATTGAATTCTAGAACAGAAAGGTTGTTCAGAAAGGTTGTGGAGTCTCCATGCTTGAAGATATTCAAAACTGAGCACAGCCCTGAGCAACCTGCTCTAGCAGGGGGTGTTGGACTACACAAGCTTCAGAGGGGCCCGTCCAGCCTCAGCCCTTCTGTGCAGTGGTCTCAGGAGACAACTTCTACAGAGCCACAGATTTGCTGGTGACCGGGAAGAAAAAAAATTAAACCATGGGCTATGCATGCTATTCAGAAGAGGGAAATGTAAAGTATGATTTACTCTCCCTTCTCTATTCCTTCTGTATTTTTTTTTAAAACCAAGACAAGCTGCAAGTCATTGCATCCACTGTTTAGAAAAGATTTTATTACAAACCTCTCACTTCCCGTTGCTGGTGCTCTTTGCTTTTGAGTATGGGGTGGGAGATCCATAGCCAGGGGTGATGCTTGCGGAGCTGAGGAAGCACGTAATGTGTCACAAAGCCCACAGTCCAGGCTAAAGCAAACAAGACAATGCTGAGAAATGGCTGGGCCAAAAGAAAAAAATTAAACATGGTTATAATTTGCAAACAACATTTTTATATTGAACTTTTTTTTAACATTTGTAACAGTTCCTATAATTGTATTTTTGTGCAATTTATTTTTATTCTATGTTCAAACTCCGACTCCACAGGTGGATACAGATTTCGAAATACATATTTTTCACACACAATTAACCAATTCTTTCCTCCCTAATTGGAGGAAAAAAGGCAAGTGATCAGGCTTATTCATTCTGTTCTCCAAGGTTCCACATCATAAAAGAGCTGTGGATATGCAGATGTTTAAGGGAAGAGACATCAAATAAGTAACACTGAAATCACACCAAATATCCATAAACTGACTACCTTGCACATAAAAAAAAATGTTATCATGACCAGTAAATACATTTTCATTTACTTCTTTTCCCACAATTTCAATTGTTCCCAGTTAAAGCACCCTGTGGTTTTACATAAGAGATACTACTTCAGGTGGCCCTCCCCCCCCAAAAAAAAGAAAAGAAAAAAAAAGAAGAAAAAAAATAAGATACACACCCTTAATGACAGAAACACAGTACTGGCACTGACAGCAAATGACAGAACAGCAGCCGCTGTGCAGACAATGAGATCCGATTTCAAAATTTCTTTCTGTGAAAATAATTTTATACAAAATTAGCAAGACAGTAGTGTTTTAACCAAAGTAAATGACTGTTCTCAATTACTCATGCTCTGCATTGTGATAAGGCTAATCAGTGTTCCCTGACAGAAAAGTATTTTCTTTACTCTGCTTTGGGAAATTATTTCTTTACACTCCAGGTTTGTCAAAGTAATCACATTTAAATTCATCATGCCTAATTTTAAATTATATTTTTAAATAACGTAGGTTTAAGATTGGAGAAATGAAAGTAGTACATTTTCATAACGAGTCTGATTCTGTTTAAGGAATATAACTGTTTTACATTATGACTTTTTTATTTTTGAGAATGAAAATTCTGGTTCTATTTCCTATTTGCAAGCACTAAGATTTCTTCATATTCACTTTCTCTTACTTGCATTATTGAAATGAGTCATGCTTTTCTGTCATGTCTTCAGAGGCATTAAGTTAATACATTTATTATGTTTTAAAGTGACATGTCCTATTCTCTGCTTTTCTGTATTGGAAGCCAGATTTTGGCAAGATTTTATGGATTTCAGACAAGGCCTTTTTCTAGTGTCACTGAATGATAATGAAAGGACAGAACTGCCTTTATATAAAGATCTACAACTAGGGTAGGAGCAGTTTTGTTTCTAGAGATTGGAAAACATCACTGTCTTTCCAGCCCATTTTTCTTGTGATTAAAATGCCATTTTCAGTAAATAAATAAACAAGATAGCTTGCGAGCCATGAGATCTTCTGAATTGTACTTCGGAGGTCACCCAAACGTCTTTGTGAGTAAATGAAAATCTTGTCTTAGATTTATGAAAGGGGCATTAAAGTTCAGCACTCAATACTATTGCTAAGCTATTAAATGAGTAACAATTTGTAGCATTTGGTTTAGAAGCTGATTTATGCTTTAATTCAAAGACATCTAGAAACAGCCTATGAAACACAACACTTCTTAGATTTGGAAGCTCATTTGATTTCCTGGTGCTGCAATCTAGCTTCTTCACGTATCTCATCAGAGAAACAGAAAGAAAACTAAAATAATGGTGGGATAGCAAACCTACGAATAAGGGAGATAAAAAGAAAGCAAGCAGAACAAGTGAACAACAGAAGGGCTGCAAATTACAGGAGAAGCTGGTAGCAATCGCTATATTTAGGCTTTCATAACTCCCTGTTATGAAAGATGCTTCTTAGTAAAAGGTCACAAGCATCAGCACTTCCACTTACTGCAGCAGGCCTTTGAAATTCAGCAGGACGAAAAAGCCTTCAGGCTCAATAAGTACTTTTGCTTTGTCCCAGCAAACTCCAATCCGGTTTAGCTGAATTCTCAAGCCATCACCACTGTCCTTCCCTTTCCCAGGCTGCCCAGGAGCATGTACCCCCAAAAGCACAGCACCGCCTCCCCTCCACGAGCTGCGCCCTCTCCAGACAGCCCTGCACTCCCCATGCATGGACTACGGGTGGGAAGGTCTAGGAGCAGAGTTAGGTCTTCCTAACTCTTACTGACCATCTTTTCAAAGCACAGCCATGCTGGTCTTTCTTGCTTCTTGGCCATTGTATGCAACAGGAGAACCACATCATGAGGGACCTCACAGGAAAGGACTTCTGAACAAACCTTTGATCCCTGCCTGCCCCCAGAGGTCCTCTCCATTTGGTTCAGACCTTCTCTCACTAGCAAGTTGTTTATCCAACTCTAACTCAAGTGGTTTTAGTATGTGGAGCAGTACTGAAAAAATCATGGTCAAAACCCTGATAAAGATGAATAAGGGATATATTACCAACACATCTAATGCAATTTTTTTAAGCTTTCCAAATGTTTTTAAAGATGTTGCATGTAAAAATATATGTAAAGCAGCATTTAGCCTGTAAAATACAGTATCTGAGAAAGCTAAGCAGTGCCAGATTTATATGACACTATTTCAGCCCTTTCGTGAATACATATTATGAAAAGTCTTGATCAAGTGTCATTTTCTGCACAGCTGAATCCAACTACTCAACAATCTAAAACAAGCTTATATGAACAACAAACACACTCCAATCATATTTACAAGCTCTTCCGTACAACCTGAAAGGCTTACTATTAAAATAACTTCTTTCTCTCACAATCAAGTGACTGAAAAAGCTGCCATTTTAAGAACTACATCAAATGATTCTATGATTCTATGAAATATTTAGAATTTAGCTGTAAAATCAGCAGAGGTGATAATAATGAACATTTTGGGGAGAGACGGCATCCTAACTTGCCATTCTGTGTCAGGTCACCAAAGAGAATCTTTTCAAAAGATTACAGTCAAAAGAGAATGTATTACACAGATTATAGTGCACAGGACTGGTATTTTCCACCTTTCCCACGTTTGAGGTTACGAGTGTTCTTTTTAGGTGCTCTCACTGCTTTTCACAATTACAATCCCACACAGGAAAATGTCTACGTTTTTAAACCAATGATTATTATTCAGGCATTTAAGCCCAAATTTGACAATTGCATTCCAATTCTGGCAACATCTAAAGTGTTTAAAGTATTATATATGCCCAGGCTTAACTTTTTGACCTTGCACAGAACTGCTTCAAATTGTAAATGTACTGCTCAGATAGTGACTTGCACAACTGTCCCCAGAGAAGCTCCTCTTGACATGGCAAACTTCTCACAAAATTCAGGGTTTTTTTTCCTTCTAATACAAAGTCAATCAGAGTTGCTTTTGTTTCCTGTCATGGCATGGTGGTCAGGGCCCTTCAGGCAACGGCTGACCCTGGGCAGTTATCTCTCTGGCTAAGGCGGACTGAGAGCTACCTTCCAGGAGAAACCTTTGGGCATCCACCTACAGGCTACTGTGGGTGGATCTGCAGCTTCCACCCTTCCTGCTGAAGGCAGCTCACTCCTGCAAAGCACACGCCTGCCTTGCACACAACTCTGTTCCCTGTCTTGCATTTAGATCCAACTGTCTAAAGCAGGATTCTGGATTCCACTCCCAAGGCCAGGCATTTATGAATGCCGAATAGCCCTACAATGAGATGCTTGAATCCTTCATTGCAATTGGTCCGATGTGCAAAAAGTTAAGGTCTGATCACAGTCAAAGTCTCTGCAGTGAGAGATAATCACTGTTACACTGAAAGCAACTGTTCTTTTTTCTCCATTTTACACTCAAGGAAAAAAAAGAAACCCCAAATCAACATTGCTACTTGACGCCTCATAGACTTTACAAGCAGAATATACTATAATGGTGTTGCTTTATTATTATTATTTTTAATTACGCTTTCAGAGCTTTGTACAAATCCTTTTACTATCTAAATGTTTGTATTAAAGGCCTGTAAGGAAGCTGAGTTTGAATGTAACATATTAACACCCTCAGGCCACTGGTTAATCTAGTAATCAGCCATGTGGATGCCTACAGAAATTAATTATAATGATAGGAAGCTCCATTCTCGAAGTTGAATGGTCAATTATCCATCACAGCTGCTTTGTAATTCAGGCTTCCAAAGGCTTTGTAATTCAGGCTTCTTACACAGCTATTCAAGCAAAGGAAAATAGTAAAGGTCATGTAACTAAACATTAGAGATGCTGTATTTATTATTCCTAACATCAATGCAAAGCCACTACAGAATACAACACATTAATTTTCAATATTATCCTTGTTCGCTTTCAGATCCTTGAGGAGGTGATTTTCTTCTGTACACCTCAGGATTTCTGACTAAAACAGGTCTTATTTAAATGATATGTCTGTATATAGACCAGGGCAAGGCTGGCTGTTTTGTTGCATCCTGCCGTCTCTTGCCACTGCCAGGGGGTTAGGAATACTCTCCTCACAGAGGAGCACTCCAGGAGGAAAAAACGAACTACCTCCATGAAATCTCCTTCAAATATTGACATATTGTTTCACCCAGTTTCTGAACTGTTTGAAGATCCCCTTGCAGAAGTTCTGGAAGCTATTTAAAATTGGCTTTTAAGAGTGAGCCAAGTACTACATCCTAAACACGACTGCTATTGCTGAAGCAAGTCAGCAGAGACTGTGGTTTGACTGTGCTCCTCAAACCTGAGGCACACGTGTTTTCTCCTGCCTTAATTCTTCCCTGCTTGCTCTCCTAGCCCTGCACTGTGAGACAGCAGTGGGAGTCTCCTGGCAAACTGGTTAGTGTTTGACTGAGACAGCGCCACCAGATAACACCGTGAAACAAAGAGCCTGCATTAATCAGAAATTGCCCTCTTTTTCTTCGAAATAACCCTCAGTGTGGAAGAATTAGCACTACTAATTGACATTGTAAGCAAACACATTTGCTTTCAGTTTTTATGCAGATTAAGGGAAGCCTGGACAGAGAAAAAAGTGAAGGCAAAGAACTAGCAAGCTCCAGCAACACTGAAGGAAAGCAGCCTCTGTCTAGAAGCAGGGGCGGCAGCAGCATGGAATATCACATGTACAGAGTAGAAAAGTGCCAATCCCCGAAAGCAGGTACAAGCAAAGCAAGAGGTGCCAGGAATCCCACTTAATTAATTCACAGGAATGAGACATGGTGAAGAGAAGAGCTGAAGCCCTGTGTCTGGCCAGCCCCACCTCACTCCTCCCCACACATCTACATCTTCTGCCCCAGTGGCTCAGGGGCCCAAGAGCAGTTGAACTACATGGTAACTGTGTTAGGATAAGACATCACATCCCTGTCCACATTACTGACACAAAAGTAGGTCATGAGTCTGTGCCATGACTCCATTATGAAAATATAGCCAGGATCTTAGACATGAATTTGTTGTTCGGGTTTTTTTTTCCTTCCCCCCAATATAAGCCTTGCTCAAGGTTTCCCTCTGCACTGGGAAATGAAACCAGCTAAGCGGACAGCCACAGTAAATGTTTCAGCCCCCTGGCAAGGCTCCATCTGCAGAACAGGTGAGATCAGACTCTGTACTGCTCCAAGAAGGGCACTGTCAGCAAAAGATACAAGCGGGACACAAATACAGAGTTTTCCATTACACCTGGCATACAGTGCCCATGCGCAAGAATGGGCTGACAATGAACTGTGCAGTAACCTACACACCAGAAATACTGCAGAATATAGCAAAACTTTAACATAAATAGTTTATTTTTCACTCTGTTACTAGCTGGACATTCATATTGCAGTGTGACCATGTTGCAAACAGTTTAGTTTGCAAGAAATTGCAGCTCAATACAAGAAACAGAAAACAGACATATCACTTAATCTTATGTGGGTCCTATTGGAGTAAGCAGTTTAAAATAACATTATACATGGTAGAAAATAACAACCTAAGCACCAGCTTAGCGAAGAAAAGTAGAAAACATTGGCAGTATGGGATCAACTCATGTCGTGAAAGTAGGCTGTGTAACACCTTATAAAATGCCCAACATATTTGAAATGTACAGGAGAAATGCATCCCTTCCAAGGGATATCTGGAGGCCATACCAGCTATAGCACCAATAACCTGTACCACCAGGTACTATGGACCCTCAGGTCACTTCTAAGGGTCAAAAAAAAGGGTCAAAAAAAAAGACTGTCTTCCAGGCATTCTTTGAACCTCTTTGCTTCTGCAAACATTCAGGAATTCAGGAATAATTGCCTAGATCACACATGCTCAGGTGCAGGCATTAGGGATGTGGACAGGAGGAAGGGCTGTCTGACAGCCAGGAGGCAAGACAGTTCGTAACTAAGAAATGTCAAACACCCCTTAATACTTCTGGAAACTTGATGATCTTCACACATGAACTCTTTATAAGATCAATCTCCCCTGGGTAACAGCGAGGGGTTTTTTTTGTATAAAAAGGTACAAAAAGGAAGATGGGTCACTTTGGATGTTTAAGATGAAATAGGAAATAAACTGACATACTCTTAGAGCTATGTGCCGGACAGTAGGAAATAAACAGCCTGCCAAGCAGAGAGGATGAGGTGGCAAATGCTTGGCACCAGGCATGTACCTCCCTCTCTCATACCAGTCAAGTTTCAAATGCTTCTTCCATCTCTAGGTGCCAAGTCTGGTCTGTGGAGGCTTGGCTGGAGTGGAGGACATTCAGTCAAGAGTACTTCCTGGCACAGAGAAAGGCATTCCTGAAAAACAGGTTAACTCCTAGCCCTAGAAAAATAATTAATAAGGGCTGTTTTAAACACACTTAACTCTGTGGACCAAATCCTGTCCCATCCAATGTAGACAGGGAGTTTGGCAGGATTGCTCATGTTTTTAAATGCTTTTTGAACAATCCAGCCTACCTTGTACACACCAGGTTGCCAGGCTGTAACTCTATGCACAGAACCTGCACTAGCTCTCTGAGTACCAGAATGAGATCCCCATTGCCCAAGCTTTAAATGTGCATTTCCTTTCAACTATATCAATGAATCAATGTCCTTCAAAAGAACCCTCCAGAAAGGAAAATAGCAATAGCCCCTTTCTCTCTTCCGGCCTCACTGGAAAGATCTAGAAGAACTTCTCTCAGTTCTGGGGATTGAAAGGAACGGGACATATATCCTCCATTTTCTGTGCTTTTAATAATTTAAATCACTAAATAAAAATATTTAAAAGGTACCTCAGTGGGGAAAATGGATGGGAGAGAGCTTTGAACAGAAAGTAATGAAACAAAAGGTCTTACCACTGATTCTCTCATCTTTTCTGGGAGTGGATCTGCTGATGAATCTTCAAGTTGTTGTCGTAGAAAGTGAGGGACATATCTGCATTGTATAAGGGACCTGTTAAAAAAAAAATCCTAGTTAGGATACTTCTGAACAGATCTAACAGATATTATTATACCTGGGGGGCAAAGGAGGAGGAACAGCGTCAGATTTCCTTCCTCATGTATGCAGTAGCTATCTTGTCTCTGTAGAGCTGGAGACTGACATAAACCAGCGCTACCTGTGATTGGGGTAGAACTTCCTTGTCAAAATGTTATGGAGTCTCAGCAGTTCAACCAGTGTGACTCAGTCATTTAGAGGAATGAGCAGAGGGGATATTGTTACACTGATGCCATTTATTAATGTTTTAGCTAAGCTGAAAACAATATGGGAGCTGTTTAGACCCACACTAGAAAGGCTACAGAAGCTATTTTTCTATAAGTTGTATATTAACCCTCAGTTTAGATTTATTTCTTACCTCATTCTCCATCTTGAAGTTAATGCCAAAGGCCAACCCTTAAAGATTGTTTCCAATCTCCCTAACTTCCTTTAATTAACTTCAGAATTCACATCTGCTGCCCCTGAGCCATGGATCTATGGACCTCTTTCACGTCACCTCAACCTGCAACTCACAATGTTAGGTCTTCTCCGCTGGCTCTCCCTTGTTCACAATGTCAGCCCTTAAATGCACACTACCTTCCCTCAACTACCTCTAGCAGATCATGTCAAAGCAGAAAAGCAAGGAGTTAATCCCAAAAAGAGAGGCATAGCCTACTAACAGGGACTCTCAGCAAGAGCTGGAATTGAGCCATCTTCCCAGCACATCACATGTCCTTTCTCCTTGCCACAGTGCTACCTAATGCACATTCTGCAACTGCGTAGTCCAAGAGCCCCCTCAACTAAATCGCTATCCTCCAACATGGCAAGCGCACAATTTCCGAGAGGGTGAAATCTGCTTCAGAGAATTTGCATAGTGCTGTTTAAAGACCACCAGACCTACTGGCACTCTGACTGCAGCACTTCATTTATTTACAGGACTGATACCAACCAGGCAGAGATGGCGAGGAATTTCCACCTCACTGCAGTATTTTTGAGAGACAATCCCTGCGTTTCTGAAACCCAGGCTTCCGGTTGTGTGCTGTACAGAGTAATCAATAAATAACGTTTGCAAGCAACTTACATCAGTACGGATGGGTCACTGCTTTGTCTGCTGAGGTGATAAGAAAGTGCAACTAGCAGACCGCAGAAAGCAGAGAACAGCGCTGGAATGTGTTGTGCATCCCAGGGTTCCTGAATGGAGGGACAGAAAGGAAAGCATTTGTAAGTTAGGAATGCAGAACTTAATTGGTTTTCTAAGTAGGCTAAGCCATACATGCAGTGTTAAATGCACAGCATCTAAATTGGTACACGATCTACCAAGGACTGAAAATCCTTTTTCATATCAGCGTCTATTATTGTGGAAAAGGCTGCTGTAATCAGCAATTAGCTAGGAAACCACATGAAAGGCAGGTTTTCTTTCCTCTCTAATGAAACACTAGGGGCAAATTCTCATTAAAATGAGATGCGAGTGAAATGAACTGCATTGCATTTGTCTAAACTCTAAAGAGAGATGTAGTTACTTGATCTGTGGCCAGACTCCATGCAACAAACACCAATGTCACCTAAATCAGGCAGTAGGCTACAGGCCTGGCACCTCACTCTGAAATCTTTCTGCTGCTTTGTACGTTATATCCAGGCCCCCCCCGGAAGGTAACACAGTGGGGAGGGAGAACCCTCGCCACCATATGTGACATACACAAGTAGGGAAAGAAAATTCACACTCTTGCCAGCATGCTCAGGGCATAAACAACATGAGAAACTGTCCCTGGGTGACTTAAACAGCTAAAATCATCTGGAAATAATAAGAGAAAAAACCTGAAGCTTAAGGAACACTTATCAAGACCAGCTTCATCTGTGGAGTCCTCAGCTACAAATCAGAGATCCTAAGACATACTTGCGAGTCTTGGCTGTAAAAGGACACAAATTTTGGATGTGAAGGACACAGAAACTCAGTGGATCAGATCCATAGCCATTTCACTTATTAGGCTTGTTCAATGCCTCCACACAACTTCTACCTGATCAAGTGAACATGAGGTTTCCAGATCCTGACATCAGAGCACTTTCTGGCTAGATTTTGAGAGACAATGCTTGTAGAACTGGGAATCTTTAAGCCTTGTTCAGCCAGTAAAAACAAGACATCTTCTGCAGTATATCTTTTGCTTGAAAAACTTCACAACTTGTACAGAACCAATATTTTCACAAAATAAAGTGGCTTTATTAATCTTATTTTGCCCAGTGATACACATGATTTCTTAGCAAAGTTGGCTCACGTTAAGAAAGATTTTGTTTCTTTCAAGGGCAATGATACCTGGTTAAAACAAACTAATCTGCTGTTAGGGAACCAACCACCTGCTGCAACATGAGGCTTCTTGGAATTTAAAGATGAAATTACCATTATCGTAAGAACCAGTATCACAGAAGTGAAATTTTAATTCCAAGAACCATCTTCCCCTCAACGCACTACTGAACATCACAGAGATGAAAAAAATGTCTAGTTCTATCAAACAAGCCTACCTTAAATGATCATTACAAACAAAAAAGAGAGTTACAGAGTATTACTGAAAGAACCTAGCACCATTTGACAAGTTAAAGTTTGCCATCTAATTCCACTCTTCATTTTGTTGTTCCCAGTTTTGTGGTCAAACACATTTTGGGTTAACTTCTCCCACGCTTAGTCTTAGTAAGAAATTAATATTCTTCAGAACACTGAAGAGAACTAACTGGAGTCAAAATGTTCCAAAAATGGCTGAATCACAGCCTATCCAAATATCCATTCCATTTAAAGCGCAATATAACTACAGATCCACCCAGCAGCTTCCAGTGCATAACTGCCCCTTTGACCTGCAACTTATTTCAAAAGCAAAATACTATAAAGACCCCAGCAATGCACCTGGGTATTGAAATGTATCAGTAGCCAGTCTGAGAAATCATTCTGCCCTATTTCTACTGTAAAGCTGCACACAGACGATTCCTCATATTAATATCTCAAGAACTCTTTATTTCCATATTTTCTGTGTATTACACACAGCTTCTGGCCTGTGTTCCAGTTCTAAAGTGTCACGGTCCCCTCAGAGCTCAGCTGGCAGGAGTGAGGAAGGCATCGATATTTGCTATGTGCCTAGAGAGCAGGACTTTCCACACTAATGCTACACAATGTTGTATAAAGGATGAGAACAAACAAATGTGTCATTTCTCCAGAATCAGCATGATACACCCTGCTTCATTTTTTCATATTCCTCCCCCATTAATGATGCCTGGGAGAGCTTTACATTAAAAAGATAAAAAACCCCAATATAGTTGATAATTGCACAATGATCCTTCTCAGCGGGAAAACACGAAGGACAGGTTTTAGTCTTGGAAGCTGTTATTATCTGTCATACTGTAGGGATGTAGGGAGTTTGACTTCCTACTTTACCTCATTTGGTTGAGGTGACATATACAGTGCTTTCATATATAGTTTTGACTTTGATGCAGACACTCATGTAGCCATTTTTAAGACAAGTGAAACGGACTTACAGGGTTAAGGATGAAAGTGATGAGTTACCACAGACCCTGTGGTTAGAGTGGTGGTGTTACATTTCAACCACAGAATTGCCTAATCTCAAAATGTCCCACTAAAAAGGGAGATAAAGGTGTCTTTGAACTTATAAGCTTTTTATCACTGGTAAAGGTGCGGATGCAAATACATTTTTTAAAACTGGCAATGGTATTTTTCTGTCCTACATTAATTATCCTTTTTACTTCTTTCTTCCTTTACAAAAAAAAAACACACGGCAAATTCTTACCTTTCAAAGATATGCTAAAATAAAGCATATGTCCTACTCCAGAGACAAAAAGTGCTCTGAACACAGCAGAACCAGTCTGGTAAGCAGAAATTCTTTAGAAATTCTTGCTACTTTTTTTTTTTTTCCTTAAACAGAATATTCCTCTCAACTTAAAGACACTGCAAATTTCTGTAGCATTAGCAGCATGGAAGGTGTCTGCATACTGACTAGCTTTTTAAATATGGAGACAAACTCCAGTTGTTCTCCACAAAGAACAGACATCATCTAATTTTCCACTCTTTTGTGATTTCATAATTATGTAACTTTTTTTTTTTGGGGGGGGGGGAGGCTTTCTCCTTACTTCCACTCCCCAGCTTCATTACAGATCTGTGCTACTGTACTTATCAAACAATATGCAGGACAGCTGTTGATGGTCAGCCATTCCACGTGTGATGGTAAATGGAAATAAATACTATAATCCTACATCCGAACATACAAAAACTTTCTGAATGAGACTGTAGAAGTGAATTCTCCCCTCACCCCCAAAGGCAGGAGAAAATGGTAACAACTTGTTGTTGAGGTTAACTATAAGCTTAACTATATCACCTATAACACTAAGAAGCAGGAAACATGAATTATTGCTTACACTGGTTAGAGACATTCTAGGGAGAGATGCCCACCAGCCTTATCTTCCTGTCAACCATAGAAAAAAACCACTGCTTTCCCAGAAGATTTGCAAAAACTCGACAAGTGATAAGCTACCAGAATACAAATTTCACTACGCATTCTAAGCAATGTTGTCTCCGTTTCTCTGCCCTCTCAGCTGTTATCTGTGACCATGTTTTCATTGCTGAAATTTAAAATCCACAAGAATGGGACTCATGCAGGGGTGTGCATACCAGCTTACAGAAGAGGGTCCAAGTCTGTGACTAGGATTCCTTGGCTAGAGAGTTAAGATGAGCAACGACTTCAGGCAGGGGGCATGGATACTCGTGTTTCACATAATGGTGAGTTTATCCTAAACAAGAAGTGTAGGTTTCTACATTCCGATACAGTGACATACTTCTGTAAGAGTAACCCTGGGCAATATCAGATTCTGCAGACATAATTTACTACTACTGCTATATCTGGACAATAAGTTCATGTTATACACGCAGAAAACAAAGAGCATAACTATTGAAGTTATAACTAAAGTGCAAGTCTGACTGCATCTGCAAACATCACCCACTGAAACACGTGATATCTGACAATTCTCTGAAAAATTAACACTCCTAACAGCTCTTGCTTGAACCTTGAGGGTCTCTAAATTGGAAAGTACATAAAATCGATGAGCCTTGTCTTTAAAACCTCCAACAGGGCTGGAAGTATTTTATGTGGTAGAAACAAGGCTGTCTAATAATCCTATACTTCTATTTTTGGTCAGTTACACATTTGGGAATTCTGTCTATACACCGCGGCTCATTCAGTGCTGTCTAGAAATTTGTTTGGGCAGTCTTAGCAGATTAAGGGAGATGTATGCTTGCAATTCTTTCGCATTATAAAACCCTAAGACAAATATTTCAAAATTATTAGTACACAGATGTAGCCTGTGTCATTGAAAACAGGAATCAAGAAGCATTGTTATCCTGATTAATGAGTTTAAAACTCATTAAACAACAAACCAGAATACATCAATGTGAGCTAAGAATGGTTTAAAATACACACAGGATTTTCAGTAACTGTCCACTGAAGCAGTAGATTACCAAAAAATACTTTCTTCAAGTATAAAGTAATGGAAACTATATAACTTCCATTTAAAAAAAAAAATGCATTTACACAGAGCTGAAGGAGGCGTCTGTGCCACATACGAACACATTCACATCAGTTTAATTTTTCTGACCCAAGTCCAAATTTTTTCCAGGTTGATTCAGATAAACTGTAAGCCCCTCAAGCACTTAAAAAAAAAAACCAAAACAAAAACAAACAAACAAGCTGGATGACAAATAATTAACAGGTTCTGGATAAGTTTCAAATCCAAACCAGCTGACTGGAACAGAAGGCAGAAGAGGAGGACTGACTGATTCCAGAAACCTTCAGGGATGTGCTCTCCTGCCCCACAGCAAAACACGGGTGTGCTGGAATGCTAACAACAAATATCAAGATGGCTAAATTCCAAGCCAAATATTTGTGGAGAAAGTAGGAGGGCATACCTGACTTTTTTTAAAAAATATCTCTTAAATATTTGGGCACAGACCAGAAAACAGATGAAGCAGGAGACAAAAATCAGCACATCAGGCTAATTCTAGTCAAGTGAAAAAGATGGCACAGAAGTTCCTGTGTCTCCAAGCTGATGGATATAATACCTGAAAATAAAAACACCTCTTCCAGGAAAGAGAGATAACACACATATCAAAGCTGAGGTAGCTATTAGAGCTGTCGATTTCTGTTCAAGATTACAGGACTGAAGATGAGATCAGAAATAAAGCCAGGCTGAAGTGAACACAGACAATTTTAAACTAAAACCAGTTACCCAATAGCTTCAAAAAAGCATCAAGCTTAAAAATGGCTGCTATTAGATGTGACAATCCAAGGAATGACGAAAAGAGGTGATTAAACCATGTTTAGGATTTAGAGGCAATCCCAAGCACAAATACAGGCGGGGCGGAGAGTGGTTAGGGAGCAGCTCTGAGGAGAAGGACTTGGGGGTATTGGTGAATGAGAAGCTCAACATGAGCCGGCAGTGTGCGCTTGCAGCCCAGAAAGCCAACCGTGTCCTGGGCTGCATCAAGAGAAGCATTAGCAGCAGGTCAAAGAAAGTGATTCTCCCCCTCTACTCTGCTCTCGTGAGACCCCACCTGGAGTACTGTGTTCAGATGTGGGGCCCCCAACATAAAAAAGACATGGACCTGTTGGAGAGAGTCCAGAGGAGAGCCACAAAATTAATCGGAGGGCTAGAGCACCTCCCCTATGAGGACAGGCTGAAAGAGTTGGGGTTGTTCAGCCTGAAGAAGAGAAGGCTCCGAGAAGACTTAATAGCAGCCTTCCAGTACCTGAAGGGGGCTACAGGAGAGATGGGGAGGCACTCTTCATCAGGGAGTGTAGTGAGAGAACAAGGGGTAACGGGTATAAGCTAAAAGAGGGTAAATTTAGACTAGACATTAGGAAGAAATTTTTCCCTATGAGGGTGGTGAGACACTGGGACAGGTTGCCCAGGAAGGCTGTGGATGCCCCATCCCTGGATGTGTTCAAGGCCAGGCTGGATGAGGCTTTGAGCAACCTGGTCTAGTGGAGGGTGTCCCTGCCCATGGCAGGGGGGTGGGACCTTGATGATCTTTAAGGTCCTTTCCAAACCAAACCGTTCTATGATTCTATAAGGCACGGGATTTCAGGTCAGGACTATTCGTCTCAGTTCTCAGAGCTTATATTTGCATGTTGAAAGTTAACTTGAGTACTTACACTGTTTTGTGGACATACCCCAAAACAACTGCTCAATTTTAATTTTTCTAAAATTGGAGATCTAGAGCAAAGAATTAATTGATGTGAATTTGCTATTCTAAAAATTTCAAAATTTGACTGCAACTAAATCAAACTATTGTACATACATATAGATAGCTTCGGTTCTAAAAATGAACAAGAAAAACTCACTTAAGAACACCAACCTATTATAAAATGAACATTATTTATTTTAATAAAAAAGGGTGGTAAATTAATTATTCTTCTAATGAACTTCTTCAGGAATAATATCTTTCCTTTTGGAATAATTAAAGTACACAGAGGCTAGGCTATTTCACTCTGCAAGATAACAAATAATTAGAACACAAGAACCACTTCAGGAAGGAAAGGCTCAAGCCTGATACCTGGAATGGGTCTTCATCAGCCTGTGCATTTGGTGTGAGCAATTGTTCACCAGTAAAAAGCACACAACCACTTATTGATCCATTCTCCTCTGCAATTTATTTCAGGAAATAGAACTCTGCTAGTTACACCTGCTGAGCTATACGATGTTCTGCCAATAAACAGAATTTACATTTCAGGATGCTACCTTTCAGCCAAGAAATAAGCTTTGCAACCCAGAAATCCTGTGCCAGAGAGAGTCTATCGTGTTTCCCTGCCCTGAATCTTTTTGATTGTGATTAGTTTTTGACCTCCATAACTATTGAAAATTTTGCTCGGTTAGTTTTGTCAAACTGACTAAAAGTGAAAAGATAAAATAAAAATTAAAAAAAAAATCTGTAAAGTGCAAGTGTGCCATTTCTATCTTAAAGAAACTTATTATTGTTGTGCAAACACCTCAATGAAACAGACTATACCATTTGCTCAGTTTTGAGTTAAACTCTGCAATTTCTAATGGACCAAAAGTCCAAACCTTCATTTGATTAGGATCAGATGTTTTTGCTCACTACACATCAAAACAGTTCTAGTTTCTTACAGGGGTATTAGACCACTTTTCAAAGTGGTCCCTATTCAGGATCAGATTCTTCTCTTACGGTTAAGCCAATTCCCACTCCTCCTCCACCAACCAAAGAATCATTCCCTTGCAGTGTTATAGACAACATTCCAAAAGGAAAAAAACTCTCTGGACCTGACTAAAGAACAAGTAGGGTTAACACAAGTGCTTATTTCACAACTTCTAGAAGAAAAAAATGTATGAAATTTCAAGCACCCCAGCAGACTGAGATTATGAGCTGGAGCAAGTAGAATCATCTTTACATGCTTTAAATTAACCTCCCCAGAAGTGTCTTCACAAGAACAGTGCCATAAAAATTCAAATTAACTGTATAATTTCTCTGTGAACAGAAAGTCTGCACTTAATATTGGTAATTTACAACAGATATCTTGTAAATCTTTCACAGCACTCTACAACTTCAGGGTAGCATTAAAAGCATATTTCTAAGCAGTTTGAAGTCTAATCCACGAGGAGATTGCTTATCTAGAAAGCCACCTGCACGCTGTAATTTAAAGTATTATGCTGAGAAAGGAGTCTGTAGAATATTTTAAGAGACTTTTCTTTAATACTGTTTACAAAACTATTTTTTAAAGTATCCACCACATAACCTCCCTACCCTCAACTAGTGAACTGCCCTCTGCTAATCTTAGGGGGAAAAAACAATCCTCTCCCCAGTTATTTGCCTGTTGAACAGTGGTTTAACACAATTCCTTCCTTCCGTACAGCTCTTTCCATTTTTCTCATTGTTTCTTCCCCCCCATTATAGATTTTTTTCTGTGTTCATCCTTACAGAGATCCACCTTGTCCATCCCAGCTGCCAGTTTCTGAACCGTTAATATAGCTGGAAAATGGGAGCAGGAAAACTACCTACTTTAGGAAAACTCCTAAGAGTCAGTTAAGCTTTCTAGCATCACACAGCTGTGTGAGGTCAAACCAGTGTAACTGATATACTGGTGGAGCCCGGCAACAGGAGATTCCCTAGGAGTACACCAGATGTTCGAAGACATTTAAAGTGTATTAATGCAGCACTGCTCAGCAGCTGAGTTGCCACCATTTATTGTGTATGGACTCAAGCCACCAGGGGCAAGATAAAATGGTGGCTTTACACATTTTACCTTACTATTGGGAATGGTTAAAAACACATGCACAGGCAGCTCTGATCACCTGTGAGAGATCATCGAGGCATTATAATTGACCTTTTTTGATTTAAGGCTTCTGTTCAAAATTTTAAGTGGAAAATTATTAAAAGCCATTATAGAAATGCCTACATTCCTTAAAGAATTCCCTTAAAGAAACATCTGACCCCCCCCCATCTGTGTCAATCACCAGCCTGAGTGTTGACACGATACATCCTGAGCTGTTGTACAAACTCATATTGGGATCTCTGTGTGCTATGCACATGTAGCACCACAAAACATCCTCTCACGTACGCCTGCAAGATGTCAAGAGCGGCTTGGAAACCACTGCACATCCTGGTGCACCCCTGCATGGGCACTGACAACACTTAGCCTGTAATGAAACACTGTCAAAAGACTGTCCCTTAAAGGATAAATTTTATCACAAGTCTAAGATGAAATTCTGGTCTTGCTGTGGTCACTGGGAATTTTACAGCAGACTTGAAGGCAGAAAAAAATTTCATTGCTATCTTTTAAATAAAACAAAAAATGTGGAGGACATATATATTAACTGCAAAAAAGTAAATACTTTAGATTGAATATGGCTCAAAATGCAGCATCTGCCAAAAAAAACAACATTGGGCATCACGGGGAAGTGTACCAAGAACAAGGTGACCAGTCATTTTGCAAGAATATAGATCCATGGCACACTCGCATCCTGAGCACCATACCAACTTACTCTCCACATCTGAAGGTCACAATGGTGAGTATGGCAACTAACTTAGCTACTCCTGAGAGAGCAGCTGCTTTACAAGTAGACACTAGAAAGGCTGAGACTCTCCAGTTTAAGGAGAAGATGGCTGGGGGGTATGGCTGATGCCTACAAAACTGCGAAAGAAGCAGATATGGTGAGTGCAGAATGGTTATTCCCCAAATCCTGCAATACTAGCCATAGGGAAGACTTGGTGAAACTAGCAGATCAGTTTAAAACCAATGAAGGACAGCACAGTGCACAGTGAACACCTGGAATTTGTTGGCACAGAGTTGTGGAGACAGATAAGCACCAGCACATTCATGAAGGGGCTCAGCAAATTCATAGACAACAAGTCCACAGATACCAAATGAAATAAGCAGGGACACTCTCCAATATCCCTCATCCAACAATCATGGATACTGGTGGACTACTAGGGAAGCAAGTACTTGCACTAAATTCCTAAATTGCATTTCCTTGTGGATGCAGACACATTACTGGGTTAGATGGTTCACTGGTCAACAACAAAAGCAACAACAAAATCCTCTATTTTTTCCCTTTCGAAATACAGACTTAACTAGGGATTTTGACAAAATTCAGCCTGGCTTATACAGGTCAATAGGAGTTCCATCTTTTTAAGCCAAGGCTGCAGTTAGTCTTTATAGGGGAAATCCAATGCATCATTTCAGACTGATACATGCAAGAGGCAAACTGTCACAGGTATTAAGACACACATTTACTCAAGTATTTCTACTACACTTTCAATCCTTTTTAGTGCAGCTAATAGGCAGAACCTGAAGCATGGCTTGTAAAGCTTATCTTGATAAACAACAACAATGTAGCACCAAACAATGCTGCTCTCCCTAGATCATATGAATTTTGAGCTTGAAATTTTCAATTTTTGTAATGTTGTTTTTCTGGCTTACCTTCACTGCACTGAAGCAGAAAGCATATAGGACAATCAGAACAACAAAGCTTCGGGAAATGCTGTACAGTGCAGATATGAACCCAGCAGCAGCTGAAATACAGACATTACGTGTTAGTTAATTTCTTCCTAAATGAGAACACGCAATCAAAGGAAAAATATGAAACAGCTCTTGCGTCATGAGAGGTATAGAGGTTAAAATCAGATAACACAAAACTGGTTGTTGAGAGAACACCTTCAGTTCTCCAAACAAGCTCCCAAAACTGTTTGCAGCTAAGGCTGAAAGCCCAATGCCACCGTACTCCATGTCTTTTCCATTGACCTGAGGTCCCACACTATTGCTTTTTGTACTGAACATTGTTTTGCCAAATTATCAGCAGGCCTCTTCATGTTGCTACCAAGGAGGAATGCAGAGATCTCCAAAACTGGCAATTTTCTAGTCAAGCACCATGTGGAATTTTCCTCCTTCCCTTTGCTCCCAAGACACAGGTTCTGGTATCACCCAAAAGCACCCTAACTTGCTCAGTCAACCATGATTTTCACCATATTAAGATACAGGAATGAACTTAAAGGAGAGAGAAGGATGCCAGCTGATCACGTGCTATAACCTCCTTAGAGAGCTTCCAGAAGCATGGTAGGAAAAGCTGCCAGTCATGATTAGGAGTTCAGCAGTCTCAACAATGGAGACAGAGAGGCTGCAAAACCGTGCTGTAATCATGATTATTGACAGGATGAGGACTTTATCCAGCATGTTATTTCCTCCAGGTCTGCTATGGTATTTATGAGACAAAAAGCAAAGAACACCCGTATCATCTGTACCAGTTTTAACCATTTGCCAAAGGCTATGTCTACAGCAGCAAGCAGAACGATGCAGCAAGTGTGGGTCTGTGGAATGTTATATCCATGATATACACGCTTGAGATGCCTTACTGCAGAGCATCTCTAGTCTGGTCCCCCAGACTGTATGCTCTTCAGTGTTTGGCATGCAAACACTTTAAAGCTTCACCCAAATGAAATCCAGCTTGCATACTCTGACATCATTCCATGATGCAAAACAACATGTGGTAAGTGGGAACAAGGAGGAAATTTTGTTTCTGATCCAAACTAAAATGACAGTGTAGATGCATCCCGATCTTCTGTGTTACTCAAGCTATAACAAAAACCAAAAACAACCACTACCAACAAAAAACTGATGCACTGTCTCTCACAGGCCTTTTTTAATCCTGACTGAAATAATACCAAAAAAACACACATTCAATACCTTGTGGACATCCCTTACTATGGAACAAAGCACACTTTTTTATTTTTATTTTTTAAATTGAGTTTTAACATAAAAACTTTTTATAAAGTTTTTCTTTGTTTATAAATATAGTAAAGATTCACATCAGACATGCCAAGAAAGAGCTCTTTGATGTCAACCACATTCTGCAGTCTATAGCACAACTTGTATACATCTTTTCAAAAGAAAAAAAGAAATCTAATCAAGGGGGTCTTATTAGTATTCACCCCACTGCTATATGAACACCATTAGCTGTTTGAGCTTTAATATGCATCATGCTTTAAAACATGCAATAATATACTCTAATATAAGGTAATAAGCCCAGAAAGAGATAGATCAGGCTGCAACTGGCTACTTACCAGAACCGCCAAAAAGTAACATGTCTATTTGCTCCAAAAGATATATACAGAAGGTGTTGATTTGAGGGAAAAGGCCAAGAAGGGAAATTGCAGGAAAGCAATATAAAAACACTAAAGAAAAAAAGAAGATGCATGTTAGAACACAGTCACACATCACAACGTATGAAGAACAGAGAAGCAGGCATCATACTAGAATAAAAAATTGTTGCAATGAATTCTGAAGATTACTCAAGTAAGTATAACTTAACCTTAGCAGCAACGATTACACTTTCCTTCTCATGTATTGAAAATAAATTACACTGTTTTACAGGTAAGAAACTAAAGCTCAGAGGTTAACTTTAAGCTTTATTTTGGATAAAAGCAGCAGCAGAAAAAATAGCATTATGTAGTCTCCTTACTGTTTTTTAAATACTTTCAAAGTTGTATTTGTTCTATTTAAAGTATGGAAGTTTTAATTTGCAGACTTCGGAACTTCCTCCTTGAATCTGAGATGGTTCAAGCACATGTATAACAATTCAATATAAACTATAAACAAACAGAAAATATTTTAATGGCTAAGATCCTAAGTATCTTGGCTATCATCACAGTACCCTGTCTCTGCCAGCAATCAACAGCAGACACTTAAAGCAGCACATAAAAATGGGACAAACCTACGGGGAAACTTCCCCAGAATATTTCCCTAGCTTCTAGCAGGATGCATTCTGACTTTGCAGGAGTGAAAGACCATTAAAACCAGCAAAGAAACTCAGGGTTAAAACCCCGTCTGATATCTTTATACAGTCTCTTTCTAAATAGAAATGCTAATTGAAATGTCTGCCTTACACTCAAGGAAAACCTGGAGTCATAATTTGGGTAATTGTGTTGCTAGTCTGATCTGTTCATTTCCAGCCACTCCTTCCCATCCATGTACTCTTAGCTCCACCCTAGAAATGCTAAGCACAGTTGTCCAGCAAAGCATCTAAACACACACTTCACCCAAGTCTCCAATACTGTCAACTTTCAAGGACACATACACGTTTAATCATATTCTTCCTGCTTCGTTGTACTAGTACCAGAATATTCTGCATAGTGAAAGAGAAAGACGTGTGCCATAAATAAGTATGTATTTAGTAGTTTACATGCTAGGAAGACTGCAGTTTCCTCCTATTCATTCTCATAAAAAGCAAATTAAACAAATCACTAGCACAACTTATTCCCTTTCCCACCCAAGTCAAATTTTAAGAAGGTAACAATAGGATTTGTGTTTTTTTGTTGAATGCTAATTTCACATTTTACTCCCAGCTCCTCTTACTAATGCATCTTGTGCTGAAATAAAACAATGCACCGATTTTGATCTGACAGCTTTTATCTTCATCCTATTATACACTACTGCTATCTAATATTGTAAATCTTGGTGAGGAAGTCAAACACAGGAGAAAAAAATGACATACTCAAGTGTTAAACACAGACAGGGCTCACTTAAGTATACTTGCTTTAACAATGCACCCTTCCTCACAACTTCCTGTCGCTGGCACAAATTATATACACCTAAGAACATGAGGAAACATTGTCTTCTCAATCTTTTACATGCAAATGCCATTATGAATTTCCTCTTCCTTTACTACTCTGTTCTTCCTTCAGATATTCCACCAAGCCATACCAAGCCATACCAAGCCAAGCAAGGACCACTCTTGAAGACAGACAATGGCATGACAACAAACTGCCCAGTAGGCCAATGGGGACTCGCCATGGGATCAACTATCCCAAAAAAATCACTGCTGAAATTCACAGGAGATCTTGTTCCTTGGGCAAAGGACTTGGAGAACTACGAGAACTCATCTTACACTACTGACTTCCAGTCCAAATAACTGCCTTGCTATAGCACCCTCAGAAGAAGCTGAATAAGAGCAGGGAAAGGAAGGACAAGACCAGAGACATTATACACCAAAATATATAGGGTGAATGTAACAAGGAGGGAAAAGTTGGGTGACTACAGCAATGTCCTCACCTCATCCTCTCTCTATTAATACCTTGAATAATCCTAACAATTTCTTTAGCTAAGGTAGTTTTGTTTATCTCATCCTGCACAAAAGAATACACCAGCGAGGTAAATAAACAGTTACTTACAAAAGGATTGAATTTAGGAGCAGTAGTTCCTTCCCTACTAATAAGCAGATAATAAAAGCAGATAATAAAAGTAACTGATTAATCAGCTGGAATTGCATTATGAATTCCAGAGAAAATCTGTTTAAGCATCACATATTTCCATATAGAACAACACCTTTAAGAGCTGGACCACTAAGAGATGCTTATGTGAGCTGCTATCATTTAACACTGTGTAGGGGGAAACAATTTTTGGCTTTGGAAGCTTTGGGTCATTTGAGAAATGTAGAATGGTAACTCTGTGACAGTCACTGCAAACATTTTAGAAGTTTAGAAAATTATTATTAAAAGGCAGCTATATCTGAGTACCGATCCATTTGCTGAGTAATAACACATACTTTTTCACAGGGAAAAAAAATATGCATTATTTCAGTGAAAAATAGTCTTTTTGTTCTCACCCTCCTGAACACAGCAGAGGATAACATTCACAGAGGCTTTCTTCCCCTGGCAGATGCTCAGTCATTGCTATCACAAAATTTTGCCATCACCTGATACTTACTCTTCTGAGATGCCTGCCAAATAACTTCACTCATCTGTCTAATGCTTAAACGGTTTCATCTCAAGACCTATCATTTTTTAAGTGCGTAACTACTTTTGTCAACTAACCACATCTCTAGCACCCAGTGACCGAGGTTGGCTCTGTCTGTTCCCTCACACTATGTATGCTAATCTAGCAAAAAGCTCAACTGAAGTAAGGAATTCAAGATTAAGACCATAGCTAGAATGAATTAAAGCCATGATACCCCAAATAATATACATCAATAGCAAAATAAATCTAAAATAAAACAGAATCCAATCCTAAATAGATTGCTTGCAAAAAAATGCTGTTAAACCTGTTAAACATCACATTTCTTAAGTAATTAGGTTACACATCTAACAAATTTCCACTGATTTTCTTTTATAACCTTGTTTCAAGACTTTTATCATAGTGTGCTATGCAGTATCACACTAGTTCTTTAGTAAGTCCTCTCTACGATTTCCATCCCTTTAGCTTCTTAGCACAGTAAACACCTGAAACAGAAGACTTTTCCTTTCCTTGGTATTTGTAGTGCATAGTCAAAAACCGTTTGATTTCCCAACTTATCAACTCTGAACACTACAATAAATTATGAGTAAAATACAAATTAAAAACTTACCATACGACAAGCCAACAAAAAGATTTCAAAAACACCTAGCAAAGGGGCAAAAGCACAAAACAACAGCAACATTTCATCGGTATTCAGTGGGGCCAGCTTCCCTCCCAAAACACATACTGCCCCAAACAATTCTATAACTTCAGTGTCTATGGGAATCTGCACTCAAAGTGCAGCGAGGTGCTGGAGGATGCTGACTGCCATGGCTTAGGGAAGTAGCTGCCCTGGGACCACTTGCAAGGACTGATCGCAGCCAGAAGCTGAGATTCACATAGAGGCAAAGCAAGGAATTACCAGAGCACAGCACCAAACATCATTTGAACAAACACACCCACAGATGTGCCAGCTGCCAGAGCTGGCACGGTAAGAACAGTGGTTTCTTCTCCCTCTCTCGTTAAACAGATGTCAAGTGGGGAGATGAGCCTGTATTTCCTCTCTCCCCCACCCCCCTCCAGGCTGTTTCAGGAACCTGCTCCACCATCTCTTTTGAGGTTAGCCAAAATTAGCACATTTATAACCCCACTTTTTTTTTCTTATACTGGTTGCAATAGTTTTTCATTTATCTCTATCCCAAGAGTCATTTAAGATTCTTGTTGAATTATTTATCAGCATTTTTACTGTTCACCTTTGTCAAGCAGTGAAAATAAGATGTAAGAAGAAACTTTAATGAGACCATAGGAAAGTAATGAAAGAAGCTAATGAAAATAAGTGAGATGCAGGTCTTCATTATTCCCCTATTTCTGGTGAGAAGGATAAGGAGTCAAAGAACCCATATAAAGGACCAATAACTTTCTTAAAAATAGTATGCTTTTCAGGCAGTAATAGCCTGACATGAGCATAGCAAAAAACAAGTATAGCAGTCACAGGTGGACAAACACCCCAAAGGTCATACACTCTATATCAAAACATTTTTTCTTCTACTACAGTAGGTTTCCTGGTTCTAAATTCACAAACCAATGGGTCACCTTTGTATGCCATGACACAACTCTTGGAAAGTTTTTACAACTTTTACAATAAACTTTAACTTTTCTACTTCATACCTAACAGTGTTGCACTACTTGACCTGAGCCCAGTTCAGCATTTGTATCTGTGACACAAGTAGGGCAGCACGACAGTTACAGACCTGCAAGTGTGGAACGGGAAGAAATACCCCATGCTGTCAGGACACTTCCAGCTGTGGCCACTCCACATTAGTGCCAAAGGCTCATCAGTCCCATTTTGGGGCAATACTTGAATGTCCTCAGCCACCTCTGGGTACGACTCCAGAAGGAAACAGGTTGGAAGAGGTACTGCACAGTGGCCACTCCACACTACCTCTTCACGTGGACAGCAAGATAAACTAAACTCAACCAAGAAAAAAAAGTGGTTTTCTTGAGCAGAATGTCCACCTGAAGACTTGGCACGGATTAGATTCCAGGCACTAAATTTAAAACTCAGCTTATTCTGCAGTAACAGCTCCGCACAGACAAACCCTTACAAAGATTAACTGCATTTCACAGATGATGTCTTTTGCTAATAATATCAGTGACTGTTAAGTTTTCTATAGAGGCTTTTCTATGAGCCTAATTTCATTAAGAACTCCTTTTACGTGAGGGAAGGTTGCCAGATGTCTCCCACCCCCGTCTTAAGTCATTCCAAATGTTTCTATCAATTTGACTTAGAACTGTGCCTCTATAGCATGGATTTGATTGCCAGCATGGGAAAACACGGACTTCCCCGGCTAATGCCTAATTCATTTTTACAGTCCTAGGAAAAATATTGACTCACCTATTACATGGTCTCTGGCTGACTGGAGAGATCTAGGCGAAAAGAGCTTCAAGCCATACATTGTATAAACTGGAGGATTTGTGTCTTTTGATCCAGCATCTAGCAGCAAAATAAGGCCACACAATATACAGAAATACACAGGTCTGCTGTAGATTATGATTTTATTGTGCCCCTGGAAAAAAAAAAAAAAAAGAAAAAAAATAAGTCTGAATTTTGCATTCACTTTCCTACTGCCTGCACTGCATTAAATTGGAGAGAGGGTCAGGAGTCAGACAAAATATTTTAATGACTTATACATACTAATTAATAATAAAAATGTTACAAGGTATTTTATCTTCTCCAGAGGAGACTTTCAAAAGGCACAAAAAGCAATTAAGACTAACTCTAACAATCATTTATGCTTTTGAAAATCTAACCTTCTGGACCTTTTAAAACACACTAATTGCAGAAGTAGTAAAAAAAATCCCAACCTGTCTGAACTTTTCAACAGAAAAATAACTTTTTCCCTATCTTATTCTTATTTTAATGAAAGTGTGCTTCAGGTAGCATGGCTTTTTCTTTTTTTAATGAAATAAAAAATGAATTTTTAATTGCATCTTGGAAAGTAAAAAAAAACAGTAGAACACCTCCTAGGTGCAGTGTGAGACATGGAGATTGATTTTTTGCACCAATGCAATTTTTTTTGTTGATTTGAACCACTTGACAGTAGCTCAGTATTCCTCCTGGAAAGGGTGACTGACACTCAGCAGCAGTTTCTGGTCTCTCTCTCATGCAACAGCTTGAAATTATGATCCAAGTGAATTAACATGTGGAAGGATCCTTATCTTACATCTTCATTCACATCTCTCACACGATTGATTCACACTAATCCCACAAAACACTGCTGTGGGGCTGTGGGCCAGGGAGAATAACAGACACTTAAGAAAAATCTTAATAGTTCCCCTGGTAGCAGGCTTAAGGGCAAATAAGACATTTTAAACACTGGTGAGTCAGAAGATTCCTTGAGTGTGAAAAGCCTGGAGCAAAGTGACAAAGATTCAAGTTTGTCTTTCACAAAGTTACTGTGAAACTTCTTATTTACAATATATACAATTTATATACAATAAAATGTAATTTAAGTGAGTATAATAAAAGATAATTTATTTTTTGAGTCTACTTACTGATTGAAACAGCAGACGTATTTATTTGGCTACCAGCCAAGTTCGTATGGTATTGCTTTTAACTGATCTGTAGTCTCTTTTGGGATCAATCAGTTAACAAGGTGGCAGATTGCAGGGAACTAGTGGGCTTATACTGCACCTAGCATCCATGGAATGAGTCTGGTCAGACTGACAAATCCCAGCTGTTTAATCAGAGTTTCAATTTTACTAATTCAAAGGAAAATTAGAAAGATAAAAATCTGACTTAAAAATAAATTAACTTAAAATATTACTTTCTGGCTTTTTTTAAACTTCAGTTCACTTATCTTAAATGTGTGCTGTGCCTTAGGAAAATAAACCAGTAAATATTGCATCTAAACAATTGCTTGATGATTTATAGCCTGATGTGCACTCCACACCAAAATCTGTTTCATCGTGATGTTACATTCTTGTCTGATCTCTTGAATTTCTGGACCCAGGTTTTATCTTTGCATGACAATTATTTGAAAACAGTTGGGTAAGATGGAATTGATGACTTGAAGTCCAGAGGTTTAGCTCCACACACCTCTCAGTTCCAACCAGAGAACCGACATACTTAATAAGGTTTACACGGTATATTTAACTCTTACTTCCAAATAAATCACTCTTACCATGCTAATGACAGTAATGCTAGTTAGGATTGTGGAAGCAGCTTTCAAAGGCTGTCTGAACAGCTTGCAAAATGTGAGCAAATACCACCTTCCCTATTTTTCAGGTGGTGGCAGGGAATGAGACAGAATCCTGAAAAGGAAACCTTGCCTACTATCAGATCAACAGGAGCAAAGCAAGAGCAGCGATGCACTTGGAAGAACACTGGCTGCAGAGCTCCTGCATTGCTTGGGATGTGCTTGAGCTGAATGAGCTTCCCAGGCTCCGGTCCCCATATCTGAGAAGCAGGCAAAACAAGAAAGAGGAACCGCTGTAAGCATTAGTGCTGTATTTCACTGTCATTCACATCCTTTGTGTGAAGGGGATTACTCAGGACACGAGCAGACACCTCTAGAAGAGAAGATCACTGGGACGGTGCATCGCCTCCTGAAAGTTGCAGCTGGGGGAAGGACATTACCTCTTTTCAAGGTTTCAGAAACAAAAAAAAAAAAGCATGAAGCCCTCTTGTGCCTGCCACTGACAGGCCAAGCCAGGCAGCCCTTCACCGAAATGGGCACGTGGCAGAACAACTTATCAACAAGATACTAAGGGCTCATTTTGTTCTACCAGACAAACCCATCCCCTTTTGACATACAAAACTGATTTCATCTTGGTGAAACTACTCTGCTCTACATCTTTCTTCAGAAGAATACGAATAATGAATCAGGATTCCTTTTATATCTAGTTTGTTGAATAATTTTTTTTTTTTCTGCACTGATAAAAGTTTCAGTGGAAACTCTCCCCTAAGTCTGCCAAAAATGCCACTGACTTTTTCAGGCTCGTGTTTCTCGCGGATGTTTTAGAAACATATTTACATCCTACAAATGCAGCATTGGTGCATCTCCTATTCTGATGAAAATATTAAGATTTTCAACAAAGCTAGAACGATTTCACAAACACTCCCAGCACTTTGGATTGCAAAGCATTTTGATGGGGAAATTTCAGAAAGATCTAATGATTTTGTTGTTTGTGTGTGCACACATCCAAGAGGAAAAGGCTTTATATAAAAGTGTATGTGTTTGATTCCCCAGAAAAGCTTACAGGGACAAATTAAAAATACTTTTAAAATGCCTTACGGGATTTATGAAACTGCCTGTGGTAGCTGCCCAACTGAGTCAGCTATGTACTTTGGCAAGTAATCGGACTGAGACAATGAAGTTATGCAAGAGATTCTGTAGATCTTATTAAGAGCACGACTGCAATCTTTCAAAGCTCAAGTGCCTTTGAAAACCTGAGCTAGATCCTGAGCTATACAGGTGTCTTATGAGGGACTTATAGACAAGCTCTCATGATCCTTCTATATAGACATTTACTACAGACACAGCCTTTATTGCCCAGTCTGCTGCTGCCTCTAACAAATATCAAGAATCTCTGCAAAGCCACTTGTCTAAAACCTTGAAATGCATACAACAAGGACCTCTTGCATCTCTGAATTTAATACATTGCAGTCATTGGCACCTTCCTTATATTCTGCTGCTAATAAGCTGATACAACTCACACTTGGAATGGACTTTACTTTCTTGTCCCCACCATTCCAGTGAGGAGGCTGTTCCCAAATTTCACCATCCCAGAAGCACTGGGTGAACAGCAACTAAAGGGAAAATGAGGCTCTCATCTTGTAGCAGGCAACAGGACTAAACCTGCAGCTATGATAAACACCAGTAGGCAGCATTAGCTGTAGAACCCAGGAAGTTCCAACTTAAACATCAAAGCTTATCAAAACAGAACTATTATCCCAATTCAATAAAATTAGTATAAATGAATATAAAATTCAAAACATTAGATGAGTTCGGTTCTTCTCTGTATACTGAAACTCATCTCCTACCACAATGACAGTATACAGACAATACAGCATTCAACTCAGAGACCCCAGCTGTCACAGCATCCTATGGGGCAAGAAATAATCTCATCTCAAATGAAATTGTACCAGACTACCAGACTTTACAGCATTTAGTCAGCCAGCTCTTCCTCAACACCAGGAAGTGAATACACTGGTACTCGGAAAGAGTTCAGAACAAAAGCTTTACGCATCCCTAGACACTGTGCTTTCTGAATTCCCTGGATCGTATTTGAAAGCAGTCATTCAAAATAGTACATGCTAGAGGTGACAAAGTCACATCAAACAGTAACAACGTCTGCCTGTGAGATAGGGAAGAAGTTTGGAACCTGCTTAGCAGGCATGGATAACATAAGGCATTAGCAGCTACTCATGGATCCAAGCATAGAAATTAATTCACTGTGCAAATCTGTGGCTCGTGATGGTTTCTTTCACACTGAAAAATCTCATCTGCATTTTCATTCATGGACACGGTACTGATCACTCTTTAATCCTTCTGCTGTTCTGCATCCTTACATTAACATC
This sequence comes from Pterocles orientalis, assembly GCA_011057875.1. Lineage (NCBI taxonomy): Eukaryota > Metazoa > Chordata > Aves > Pterocliformes > Pteroclidae > Pterocles > Pterocles orientalis. Next base: position 746,431 of record WKFP01014268.1, read on the forward strand.
AAGAGATGTTATTCTCTTTAATTTTAATATAGTTACATGAATTATGAAACAGTCCATGGATTATCTTTTCTTGCCTCCTTGTTGTCTTATTTTTCATGGTGCTTACTAGCTGAAGTAAGGCTTTACAAACAGCTATTTTGTTAAAAAGATATAATGTAAAAATAGCTAATCTTCTATTTTAACTTGATCTATAATGCCTCCCACATTTAAAACCCTCTGAGGAAAAACTCTCTAAATTTTATTTCCACTGGAGCTTGGATGGTGCACCAAAAGGTCTGCAAGAAAATGTCCCTGATAAACAAAGTTTTAGGAAAGTATATGGAAGATAGGAAGGTATCTGTTGTGTGACACAGAATATAATATAGTGAATAATACTTGTAATAATATTGGTGGAACCTGGAATGCAAATCCGGATTCTCCACAAAAGATGTTCTGTTTTAAACTTCATTAGCTACTTTGTCTTTAATGCTACAAAAAATATGGGCTAGATAGGTTTGCAACGAAGTTTTAATTAAACTGTTTGCCCCCCACTTTAAACAAATGTACAGATTACTAATATCTGAATAAATGTAAACTATTTGATCACAGTTCACATTATTATTTCTGGACACATGCTAGTTGAACTGACAAATAATATTCTTTTAGTACCCCCAAAACCTAACTGTTTACTGAGGTAGGAATATTTCTTTAATGTGTTAACAATATTACCCCACAATGTGTAAACTGCTGTTTATTAGCCTTCCCTACTTTTTATGCAGACAGGTATTTCCTATGAATGCGTTATAACCAATAATACCAGAAGTTCACCCCATAATAACTGGCATGGAAAAGAAACTAAGAGTCTTCTGAACCCCATCTCAGTGAGATGCGTAGCTTACACTTGTCAATAACTTCAAGTTCAGCCTGTATTTCTAGCCTCTAAACTGACAAAAATAATTGCTCCCTGCCAACAGGAAATAATCCATCAGACATGCAATTTTCAACATGCTGGTTTTGAACCCTGAGGGAGAGAGGGGGTCCTCAAAACCATTCAAAGAGCTAGATAAGAAATGTGAACAACTAAGCAGCCAGTGTAAAAGCAAGGGACCTCATGACTACTGAAACGTCTCCCGAGATCCAGAAATCAAAAATGCTGAGACAATCTGACACGTGAAGGGGTCAGGTTGCAGTTTTAGGATGATGCTCCTAAACCAGTCCTATAATGAGGACAGTCTTGGGTAAGGAACTGGTTCCTTGCAAGGTGATTGTCACTGTCAGAGTTCAGTTTCTCACTTACACTCAATAAATAATAGCAAACAGCAAAGATCCCTACAGCCTGCATTCACCCGCGGATTTGTCCATTTCTTAAGGACACAACCACAGAAACTGTGACCATATTATAACAAAGGGAAAACACCTGTGCCATTTATGAGCTAACAATGCTATTGAGAAATATATGCGCAATACCAGATTAAAAAAAATAAAATCAACCCCCAATCTCAAAAAAAAAAAAAAAAAAAAAAAAAAAAAGAAGCCCAACTGGTCAATGGCTGAGCTGCTAGTCTGGAACTTCTGCTGTTTTCAGTCACTGTTTTTAAGGGAAAGCAAAGAAACAGCTTGTCTGATGCCACAGGATTGAATTTCAGCAAACTAGTCCAGAGGCATTTGTTTTTGTGGCATATTTTAGCTTAAAGAAAAAGCACTTTTCTAATTGCAGTGATAAATTCAAATAGCTTAAAATTAACTAAACATAATATGAAGTCTCAAATCGCAGACAAATCGTGCTCATTTTCATAAATCACCTAGGATAGCAAACTACTTATACCTGTGTTTCACTGAACAGCCAACTGTTTCACAGTCTACAAGCAATAATAAAGGAGAAAGACTTGTTCTACTGGCAGAGACTTACATGTATTGGTGAAGCAGGATCAGGCTGAACGCTCTAAAAACAAAACAGAAAAAAAAGTTTGCTTACAGGATTTTGCCTTCTTAGAAGTTAGAAAAGAATTCAGCAATTGGGTGTGAACTTGTGCCTTACCTTTAGGAGAGAATACTGGCAGCTGGCCATCACAAGACAGAACAAGAGAACCCAAATGTCTTTACAGAAACCTTGATTCAGAGTCAGGAATCCAAGAAGTGAAACAAGAACTACTAGAAGGACAGCAATCACGTTCTCCTTTATATCTTCTGTCCTATGTGAATAAAAGCATTAAGAAAAGTACAAATATTTATATATCCATCAGAGCAAGGCAGGTCCATTTGCAGCTGGTATGAATTGTCAGTGCTGGAGCTATCATAAAGCACAGAATCTGAGGTTTTGCTCCCAAAACGACATTTCCAGGTTCAATGGTTCTTCAGCCCTGTACCAAAGACCGTATTCACTGTGATACCTAAAATATATAGAAGAAAGGCATATGCACTGAAGTCCAGCACCCTCCAATCTCACCTCCCAAATAGAACTCCACAGTAGAGCTGATTTGAATGTAGGCAAGTATATGTTTGTTAACAAAAACACAACCCAAATGTTTTTAAATGAGAAAATAATGCATTCATTTAATGAAAAATATACATCTGACAACAAAGAATTAGATGAAAAACCAAATTTGTCATCTGATGTTTTATTTGTTTTATGTGTTCTAATAGAACACGGAAGCTGACGAATGTTAATATTCAGGCTATAACAAAAAAGTTTATCAGTAGATGCTTTCCAGTCAATTGAAACACAGAGATAAGACACCACAGATAAGTAAATATCTGCTCTGGACCTAAGCTCCCCGACTATACAGCCTGATTTCTGCAGTGCGTAAAACTGTCACCTGAAATTTTTGCTGTGGAGACCACATGGCATAACACCCACCCAAAAGCAGAGATAAGAGGGCCAGGAGACATTGGGTATGTAGGCTAACATGTTTGAAGCTCTTAGTAGTCCGGCAAAATACTGCACAAGGTCTAACAGCAAAGGGCACTGCCTGAAGAGTCGATGCCAAATTAAACTGAGGGACTAGAAAAAGGAGAGATGCCAAGACAATAAGTTTTCCTGAACAAATAAACATGTACTGGATAAGAGGGGGCAGCTGAAAGATCCCCTCCTGAATATCACTCTCTAATTCTCTTTTTTTTAGATTGGAGTACTTGGTTTAAAATATCCTGGGACCCTCCCATGTCTGTATTTTTGCACAAAAACCTGATTTTCTCATCAGAAAGCTTAGAACCATTGGATCCAACAGCTGAGAGTCAAATTAAAAACTATTCTACAGGCTTGGTGCTCACTTGAATCAAAGTCTCTGCTTGAAGAGGAAGGGTAGCAAGAACCATCAAAACCAACTCTGAGGAAAAAACATTTTCTTCAACCTATAGCAAACAAAAGCATCTATCTACTCAACTTGAATGTAAGACACTAATACGATGCACACTTTTTCCTTCTCTAGTGGTCTGCATTGCTGTATGGACATGTGGAGCCACCCACTGTAAAATGTAAATAGAAAAAAAAAAGAAAAGCTTACCTGTCCAGCAATGCCAACAAGGTAAGACGATCGTACCAGACTTTAATCCATTTGCCAGGAAATACAATGAATCTGTAAAACTGCCTGTTCAGTTTCCGCTGTGCTGAAGAACATGAAGAATCCTCAGGGTCCTGGCTGGGTTGCTTTAAAAGCAAACAAACCAGAAATACACAAAATACTCTTTCACATTGACCTATGGCTGCCAGCAAAACAGGTGTTTAAAAGGCCAAATTTACATGATGTTTCAGATTTTTTTTTCTAAACAGGATGGTTGGAACATATTTATTTTCTTCATTTTAAATAAAAAATGAAAGTATCACACTATCTTAATTATTGCAGATGGACAGAAGCTATACCCATTGTGGAGCTCAACAGTGCTAAAAATGCTTTAAACATAAATATTTAAATATTCATTTAAAAAAATAATTATTTTTGGTCCTGATCCACTGCTTGTCTAAAGTTTCTATCTGAACTTTTTCTCCATGCACCAGACTAATTTCAGCACAACACAAAACCACACGATAGGATAAATCCTCGGTTTTAACCAAAAAAATCAGGTAGGCTTTAGGGCCTAGAGGCGTAATTTATCAACTCTCCTTACAGAACACTGCTTTGTTTGTCTTTCCTGGGATGCTTCTAATACCACATCAGGTGATCATCCTCAAGAACAACAAGAGGAAGAAAAAAAATTTCAAACAAACACAAACAACATAACCATCACTAGTTCAGGCATCTCTAATCTTACCATCACAGTCATAAATCCTTCCTTTTGAATATTGCTTTTGTCAGATTCTAAGGCCTTTTCTTCTTGCCTGTGTTTGAACTACAGCATTTCAGATCTCTCCCAACCCTACATCTGCACTCCTTCACCAACACTTGCAGGGAGGGAGGCTTATGTACAGACCATCAGCCAAGTCTGCAAAGCTAGACAACAGAACAAAAAGACCTCTGCAAAGTAGCAATTTCTTCCCAAAGTACACCAATAACTGATTTTAGGGTAAAAAAAACAAAACAAAACAAAAAAAAAAACACAAAAAAAACACAACACACATTTTTCTTCCAAGAAGAATTTGTCTGAGATTTCTAATCAGTATAAAGCCTAGTGGTTTCCAACCTCCTTATAGCCCCCACCCCTTGTTAAACATAATTAATCATCAGTAGATAATAAATATATCTAGTATTGAACAATTATTAGAATTAGTTCTTATAGATTAACTTTCCTGGTCAGAGAAGGGGATTTTTGTGCGAAGTAATTCATCACCTTCTTGAACGGTAACTGTTAGGAAAACACTGATTTTTAAACAACCTGTCCACCTGCATGAAGGAATTGTTAAATTTTCTCTCAGATTATTGGAGTGGTTTCTAATCTTCACTTTCCAGGAAAAGGAATTTTACACATAATTTGCATGTGACTGCATGTCAGCTGGAAACCAGCTCATCCATATCCTCAGCCTGCTGGCAAACGTGAGGTAAAACAGGCTAGTTTTTGAATTTTAATTCAAGTTTATTCATTTTATCTCATGCCTCCAACTGACTAAAAGTGTACAGCCATGCAGTACCAGGTAGCTCAGCCACTATCAGCACAGGACAGTAACTCACTCATGTTTCTGAGTGTTCAGACATGCAAGGAGATGTCGGGCTGTTTGTCATTTTCATTTATTAGCAATTCCAAGTAATTTAAAAGCTGTGAGACTGATTGCAATCCTTTTACCATGCTGATTTCAAAATCTAAAAGTAGTTTAGGCACTCCGAATTTTAACATTTCTATTACCATTTTAAAAAGTTGCTTAATTATGGAGTTGGGGAACTGTTAAAGACAAAAAATATTTTAAAATATTACAGCTGCTAATACTGGCACAGTTCTGTTTCTCTTGGGTCCTATTTTCTAACTGAAAATAATGTGAAACTCAATCAACTACAATCATTAACTTCACTCATCTAATATAGATTGTTCATTACAACTAAACAAAAAAAAAATCAAAACAGTGGCAAAGAGTCCATAAAAGACACCTGAGGAACTGATTGTTTGGTCCTCTGAACAGCTTAACACATATTTAACTGAGTGCATAAGCGAACTTTTCAGCTCCTCAGGAACTGCAACGGTTGGATGAAGTCCATCACATGAGGCTTGCAATACTTGGGCTGGAGTCAGACTTTTGAGCTGCTTTTCAGAAACTCTCTGACCAGCCCTGAGCAAGACATTGTCTAATTGTGCCTCCTATAAAAAAAGGCTTATAAAAATTCACTTCATAAATTTATATGGTGTCTGAGACAGCCTGAAACCCTAGCTTCACTGAAATCAATGACAAAACTTTTCCTCACTTACATAGGCTTAGAATTTCATGTTTAATTAAAAAAAATTTCAGAACCCAGGAAGTTCTGAAATTATTGCCTGGCCTTGTTACAGATTTGCTATGTGATCTTGAGCAATACGCCTTACTTCTTAATGGTGCAGTGTTCCCAGAAGAGAAGAGGGGCAAAAAAAAGGCATGATAATTGTTCTCGAATTTACAGGCAGTGTACAAGATTATAAATATCTGGAAAACATCTGGGGCGTTAGATGGAAGTCTCTGTCCAAATCTGAAATACACAATTCAGGACAATTTCCTGATTTTTAATTTAAAATAGTTCCTTCATACAAATTGCTTCTAGCTTGAAGTTCATGTGCAAAAAATTTAAGATAATTAATTGGCATTTTAAGGTTATTAATAAATATCAAACTCGAATTTGACATGGAAGAAAAGAGAAGGTTAAAGTTATTATAAAAGGAACTGTAAAAACAGGTTACAGCCTGAAGCCATTGGTCACAGACCCCAAACACTGTGAAGTTCAAGTTTGTCCACATATTACCACATAAACCGATATTTGAGGGCCTTCTTTTATCGACTGTGTTGAAGAGATGGTGCTGACATTCCACAACAGACATAAAGAAGTCTGGCTGCCCAATTCAGAAAAGTGAAACCAGACATTAAGTTTTAGTATACTAATGAATCTAGAGCAAACACTTCACACTATTAAAATCTGGTGGTGCGTCTAAAATGCCAACAGCTGTGTTCTCTTTCTTTCAAGTGAAATAAGACCGAAGATAGAAGATCAATTTTTTAGGTGACGGAGTCTTTATGCACCCCCCGGGACACTACTCAGTGTGTCAGCAGAAAGCAGCCAAATTATATCCATCAACACAAAATATACCTTCTCCCACAAGAGTAATACTGGGCTAGTAGTATAGAAAGTCAACAACACTGTCTCAGGAACAAGCCTGTGGCATTTGTTTATAAAGCAGTCTATCAAAATGCTAGAAACTGAGATATTACAATGTACCCGTGGGCTTTCTGAAAGGGTCCTTCGTGCCACCATCAGTAGGAGCTGCTGCTGAAGCGCGCTCGCTGCTTGATCTCCAGAAGATGGTTCTTGGCTCTCTGAAGTGGTAGTACTAGAGGAGCTGAACTGTATTTCACTGTGCACAGAAAGGAGAAGGGAAAGAGACTGTTTTAAGAAGCAGTATTTTCCTAGTATTTCTGAAACAATTAAGGAAGCTTGTAGTTACACTACTGATGGGCTCGCAGGACATGGAGCCTTCCACCTCCATCCCTGAAACCTAGCCCAGGTCCACAAGGCAGTTAACACCCAACTTTAGATACACATGGTCTACTACACCCATCACAGAGAATCAGATACTTCTGTATCATAATTTTTCTTATCCTGAGATGAAGACCTAGAATGAACCACACTTCAGAAGTGCCTTTTTCTGTCCACTGACAATAATTCAGGTCAAGAGCTTCATATCTACAGAGTAAAACAACAGGGTAGCTACTGCAGAGACCCTGGATTAGCTTTCAGACAAGCTCACTTATGTACCAAGCTAGTCTGGCCCCACTTGCACTGAATTCAGTGAGTACTAATTTACCCTACTGAGAATTCAGGCTACAAGACCTTCCTTCTGCCCTAACAAGATGACAACAATACATGAGCTAATTCACATAAAGCTAGCTCAGATATCCCCCATACTGACCATAAACTCACTCTGGAGGGCTCTGAGCAGGATACTATTTTTTTTTCCCCATGTGTATTGCTTCATGTTGTAGATACAGCACTTAAAACAGTTCACTTGAGGAAATCTGCACTTACAACAGCAATACCTGTTGGTGTGCTACCATGACATGACTGAGACTCAGCAAGAACTATATTGAAATTAATTAATTGTTACTTGGGGAAAAGATCTGTTTTTGCTTATTTTCTTCCAAATGGGGTTTATACATCACGTGCCCTGCTCAGAGCTTATTACCCCACTGCCTCTGGATGCCTGCCTTGGGCTCTTATTACTTTCATATCTGCATGAGGTAAAAGCATCTCGGTGCTCATGCAAGGTGGTCAATACCTAGTGTTCCTATTTTTCCGTAAAGGAAAGACAAATAGGAAGAAACTAGAGCGATCTGCTTATAATCAGCCAGGAAGTTTGTGGTAGGGCAGAGCATAAAACCCATCTTGCACGCCCTACACTTGCCCCCAAACTACCTTATTAATTTTAGTGAACTCAACCTTCCTTGCCTTTGGTCACCCATTCCCAAAGCCTGTCACGTTACCCTTGGTATGGCCTTGTGGCTGTCCTGCACATCACTACCTGTCAACTTAAGCTGCAGTATCTAGTGCTGTGCTGGGTAAGGTTCAGTGCCTGGATTACTTAGAAGAGCCACAACAACAGCTTGAAACACAGACACTCTTTCTCCTTCTCACCTCCGGACTTGCTAGCTCTGCCTGGACCAAGAGGAAGCCCAGCGGCCTCAGGATGTCAACTGAGGATCCATCCTGCTTCTGGCCTCTGAGCCAGCTAGGTCAGTTTTTTCAAGGCCTGGATTGCTATCAGGCTTGGATCCCAGACCTGACAGCCACCATCTGCCACTTCAGCAAAGCTATCAGCTGAATAGAAATGAGAATGCCCCATGTTCCTGACCCTCATGGCTTCTCCTGCTCTCCCCACTCCTCCTGCTACAGGCAGGAGCATCACCTGCTCCACAGAGTGAGGACAGCAGTCATGTTCCCTTTGGACAGTACCAGGAAATGAGGACTTGGTCCAATGCAACCCAACCCATGTGAAGTCCCAGACACAAGGCAGCCCTCCATAAGAACGCATTTCCTTTGTGGGTCTTGTTTAGCACCTTATCAGCAGTCAATGACAAAAGAGTAAAGAAGGGATGGGAACAGATCCCATCCCTGGGAACAGATCCTGGATCTCAATCAACAGACTTAGGCAGGCAGAAAGGGGAGGAAGGCTAGCGGCATGCTTCCCAGGAGGAAGATTACCACAGATAAGGACTACAGAGGACAGCTGTGCCTTTTGCATATTCTGAAGTTCCTTACTCAAGGGCGACCTTGTCCAGCTTAAAGAAAGGCGATAGATTTTGTTTTGTTTCCTCCGGATGAGCTGTCCTGTCCCTTGTCATTCTGGGTGCAGCCTTGGGACTCCCGGCTCACAGGAGGGAAACAACAAGCATAGTCCATGGTATGCAGGAACACTACCCTGGGAATTCCTGCCTAAAAAGCAACCCAACAAAACAGGAGGGAAACAGAACAGTGGCTGCTCAGGCCTTCCTGAATAAAGAGTTAATCTCCAATAACTTTCTGCAATTTTAGCTGTCTTTCTACAAAGGCCAAGTGGAGTCAAGAGTATTTCTAGATTGGACCATGTATTTTATCCCACATTTACCAATAATGGAAATGGCAGGACGGACAGATAAGCCAAGATATTCCCCTGGTACTCTATCAGTTCTCAGAAATCAAAATTCTTCTACTCATAAGACTTCTTCCAAGAATAAACTTAAGAGATCAAGTCATCTCCCACCAGGCTTGAAGATAACTGAAAAGCCAAGAGAGCCCTTGGTCTGTTTTCCGTTTGCAGAACAAAAGTCATAGCTCCGCCTATCAGCAACTAGTAGAACAGTCTGAAAGCAGCTGGGACACTGTAGGAGAAAGTTTAAAACTTCATGGGCCTGAAAAGGCAGTTAGGGCTGAGAAACTGGGAAGGCAGAGCTAGCAAAGCAACAATTCCAAAATCAAAAGCTGTCATCTGGCCTCCATCTGTTTCCTATGCCTTTTATTCATCAGCCTCACCTCTCCATATCTCTTCTTATTCTTTCCTCATCTTCTGTTCCTCTCAGCTTGTGTTTGCTGTTTTTAGCTCCTTACCCCTATTTTCCACAAAATCTCCTTCTAACGTTCACTTGCTACCCCTGATGCTGAATCACTGGCACAGCTACTTAGAAGCTGTATGTCTTGTCTGATGACATCGTTATCACACTGACAGCAAACACCAGTGAGAAATGCAAAGGTGGTGTTTGTGTTTTTATAAGCCTATAAACTAGATTCCATAAATTTATTACCATATATAAATAGGAGCAAACACTCTCTAATCATAAAATCATTATAACAGAGCTGATGGCAGTATAACATGGAATCTTGCTAAACAGAAAATCTGTTCATTTGCAGAATCAAATTAATGTTATCAAGACCTACTACAGTAAACTACACTACTAATGTAAGCAAAGGTATAATTGAACTAAATTTTGAATAATAAATGAACTAAAAAAATCTTTGATAAACATACAGCCTGTGCAGATCAACTGTAAAAGATACATAGCACCCTCTACTGATAACTGGTTATAAAGTCAGGAATTTTTTTCTGGCTTGTAATTCAGTTTTGTAAGGACACTGAGTAAACATAACCTAGTTGAGCAATCATACAACACTGAAAATGTTTTAGTATAACCACACAGCACTGTAAACATCTTCTGTCTCCCTCTCTGATTATTCTGTGACAGTTGCCTTATACCACTGACAATTTGGCCCAAGCTATTCAAATACAACCCAGCTGAATTCATCCCCTTTGTTAAGGGATAGTTCAGTCTGAACACCTCTCAAGGTCAGCTCATTGTACAGGCACGCCACACAATTACTAAGAATTCCCTGTTAATAAAGCAGTTTTGCAGGGCTTGGCTAAATTTCATTTTTAGCCCGGCTAGATTTCATTTTAATGTGCATATAGGAGAAAGGACAAGGAACCTTGTAACCAATGTCACAGCAGTCACACTAACAAAGCACCTTCCTCTTGGTCCTCATGTGCCTAAAACCAGAAAAGATCCTACCAGACTGCTTCAGGTCGCTGTTTGGGTCACTAGAAAGCCTAACAGTTTGTAACATAAATATCCACAGTGATAATAACATATCTAAAAGCTATTTGTAATACTCACTAGAACATCACTCAAGTTCAAGCAGCTATAGCCGTGATGTTTGAGAAAGAGTCAGAGCGGAGCTCAGAGCTGCGAAGCTCCCCTTGGCCACATCCAATGAACAATCACTTCTGACGGGCACTCAAAGCACTTGCCGAACTGCCACCTGAGCAATCTGGTTGTACAAGAGCCAGCTAGTGCTAAGGACATAGCAGGAACTCCAAATGCCCTTACTTTTGTGTCCTTTCAAAAGGGCCAGTTAGTGGTACGAATGTAGGCGTCTGAACTGACATTGAAACTATTGGATCAACAGCAGCCCACAGCTCACCGATGGTGCCTCCGTTACTCAATGCTGTTGCTGATGTCTTCCCACCACCACCTCAGCAGCTTTGCTCCTTCTCACCTAAAATGGCCTCCTTGCCATTTCATGTCCCAATCGCTTTTACACCTTATTGCACAGGCCTCTTGCTATGTCTCTACTCATTGCTCATCAGGTCTCCAGCACAAAGCTGTCAGCATTAATCTGACCACAGCATTGCACAATTCACGACTGAGATTAAATCTACTAGTTGCAGGTATTGCCTTTTTAAGCAGTAGAGGATATATAGTTCCCAATTGTACTACTAAATAATAAGACTTTAAAAATTAAAAAGCAACCTAAATTATGTGAAAAACCTGAAATATGCAAAAGACTGCATTGTGATGTGACAAACCGAATCATACCAAACTTGGAACAACTGTGAAGAAAATGAGGCAATCTTCACTTTTTTGGTAGAAAATTAATTATATATATATTTTTAAACTATTAATTCAGAATGCATATTTTAACTTTCCTTAGTGGTTACTGTTGAGAGGAGCTCAAGCTAAAGGTGAAAACTCTCTTGTCCACATTTTTCTACCAATGCAAATTTGGGGAGGATTTTTGGCATTTGTTTTAGCTAACAATAACACCACTCCTATCAATGACAAGGTAGAATACCCCAGTTTACAGAACAGGAAAGCTGCATGTACTGATTTACTGACATTATAGACAGAAAAGGATATAAGATCACGGTCAAAGTTTTGCAATGGACTATAAAATAAGCACTAGCACCTATTCAGTTCATTACACCAGATACTACATATGGACAGAGAAGCCTTGCAGAGCACGTTTACCAGTGTTTTTGCAGGCAGTGTGACAGCAGGAAGTTACGTACGCCTCCTTACTTAGGTGGTGTAAGAAGGGGATCCGCTCCGTACGCCCCGACTTCTCTGTATTCACATTTTTTTATCTTGATAACAAGCATGTAAATTGATAATTTGTAAGCCTACTACATTTCAGAGCAAAGATAAATGTACTAACAACTTTAAAAACAAAGAGCATGTACTAGCAAATAAACTAGAGGATGCTTTTTGAAAAGATGCAGCTTTACGGGAATTAATGCATTAGCAGCACCCACGGCTCCATTATCTCCAGAGTCTTTTAAAACATCCCTTTTAGCTCTCCTTATGAAAGGGTGGGGGGAGGGAAGAGAAGCCAGTCCCAAAAGCTGAGCGACTCCCGAAGCTCCCAGTCCTAAGCAGGATTTTGCTGCCATCATGTGGCAGCATGGCCCCCTCGACTCTCCGAGTCTCATTCTGTTGAACACACTGACTTCCCTGCTCTGTGCTCAGAATGAAAGAGAGGCTAAAAAACCCTACAAACACAGAAAAAATATTTTAACCGGCCAACCTAACACAAGGGTTTCCTCCTGTCCTTAGCAAGGCAGCAGGAAAATGGTACCGTGTTTTGTAAAGAGTACTTCTCAGAAAAATCAACGACTTGAACATAATTCAAATATTACCATTTTCAGCACGCATGTGCGCACACCACGCTCATCTATGTGTTCAAGCAGCACTGCGCTCAGGTGAGCGGCTCATCTGAAACCATGGAATCCCAAAAGGAACTATATAACATTTGTCTCATTCATTTCAAAACGTGCTCAGCCACAGAACTGCACAACCTGCCAAGCAGCTTGAAGATATCCTGAAAAGTCAGCAGACTATTGCTAGAGCAGTGGGTGATCTTTGTTATTTTGGTCGCCTTGCTGAGAAACATAAAGATGTTTTAGAGATACAGTATTTTGTCATTCTAATATGACATTCTGAAACATTAAAAATAATTTCTAAAAAAAAAAATAACTAAACTACTTATACTTGTACTTTCTCCTACGAGGAATAAGGGAATTTTCCAGCAGTGAACATACTAAAGTATTAATGGATTTATACAGGAGACACAGAGTACTGCTAAGGCATTCAGATAGATACTTCCATATAGCATAATGCACTCGAGCAGCTTTTTCAGGCATGTGATTGCAAATCAAATAAGTTAACCCATTGATTTGAAGTTCTCTCTTTTGCCCAGGGCACTAGCACCCCCCAGCTATACCGGCAGGTAACTTAAACTATTTTCTTAGTACTTATTAGTCACAATTTTGCTGCAACTACTTCTTTTCAACCTGTTGGCCCTGCTGTTGCCTGTTCCCCCAACCCCTCAAAAAAAAAAATTCTCAAAACACACAAATCTTTATCTGTACTGCAAATCTTTTTAGATTCAAACTATACAACTGCTTCTTAGAAGCCTGCTTTTAGTATCAGAGCCTCATCTAAAAAAGTGAGGAGTTTAGAGGACCACTTGCTCAGACAGAACACGCAAAGTGCAATATGAATGCACGACTTGTATTGGTATGGATGGATCATGTGTAAACATAAAACATACATAAATACAATTATGTACATACATAAAGCCGTATTATTTTAATAATTACATACATAAACTTTAAAAGATACATTACCAAGGAAGCAGGAGAAGGCTCAAACTAGAATTTTTTTTTTCAAGCTATTCAGCAAGTTAGGTGTATATATACAATTGATTTCAAGCAAAAGCCTCAAGTATCGCTTAGGCAGGAAGGAGAATGTACAGCCAAGACAGAAAGATTTTTTTTTTCTCAGGGCTGGGCAACCATTCTTTCTGCTCCAGTTGTCAAATATCTCAGCTGCATGCCATACATCCATTTCTGTGGCCTATCTTACATATTTATTTTAAACTTCAGCTTCTATTACACATATGCAGAACAACAGCCTGTGGATGCAATTTATGGCTACAGCTGACTGCTGCCAGACACATGAAGTGATAAACTGCAACAAGAGGTCCAGCACTCAAACGTACATATGCATTTGAATGAATCAAATGCTTTTCCATCACAAAGTTGAATCACCGTGAGCAAAAACTCTGATTGTTCTGAACAGACAGCAACTCCATCCGTTTAAAATCAACGCATGTCTATAATGACATCAACTCGCACAGAACTGGGCGTTTCGATATGGATTTCTTCTCAGGAGTTTTATACAGGAGAGAAGAAAATGGGCTCAAGAGTACAAGCAGTATTTTTATAAATTGCATTCTCTAAAAAGTGATCAAATATTCACATTTTGTAGGCTATACAGTCAGGCAGTATATTATTTTAGTACTTGCTACTTGGGAAAAGAAATGACAACAGTTCACATTACTTGAACAGAGTTTTTCATAGATGTGAAACCAGGAAGGAGAATATGCCTATAGATCAACCTCAACTCATTTAGAAAGACAGGGCAGTATTTCAAACACACGTTGATGAAAGCTACGTTACCGACAGCTTTCAAATACCAACACATTTTTCTTCAATACGTGTGTACACACACACACACACACACACACACAGAGGCTGGCTTGACATTCTAAACAAGAACCCCAGTATGCAAAGAAAGCACATTTAGAAAAGTAGTTAAACATGTTTAAGAATATATTAGCCTGGTATGACAAGGATGGACAGAATATGTGATTGCTGTTAAATTCATATGTTGGCATTGATATACACCTTATGGCCCCATTAGCCTCTCTGCTGAGTATGGATCACGCAAATCATGCAAAAATCATTAATCCTAGTATTATAATTAGTGTCATTTTAGGGGTTGATGCTATCACTGATATGTATGAGCCTCTTTACTTGTAATGCCTGGACAACACAATAGGTCACATTTATCTTTTTGACTGCTTATCAAAACTGACTCAGTTATTTAATTACAAGAGACATTCAAGGTAATTAAATTCCTAGGAAACATCTGCTGTCACAAAGTGGCAGACAGAAAAGGTGTGTCAGAGTCACACCTCCTCCTTATTTGCAAGACATTTATTAACTCCAACTTGTTTCTCCTGACCTCAGGAAACAGCTGTATACTTCCAATGACGCTCATATTTTTAAGGATGTGTTACTGTTAGTGATGGTGGGTTTTTACTTGTAGTGCCAATCTAACGGGAAGAATATTAACTTGAAATTGTAACTGTTATATACAGGTAAGATGTAAACCTAGCAGCCACTTGTCAGGAAGCCAAACCATGCAAAAAGCCATTTATTTCATGTTTATATCAGCTACCTGTTTTACACAAATGTGTTTTCATCCTTATCTGCCTTCCCAGAAGCCAAGCACACACTCAAAACACACAGCACAGAAACACTAAGGATTCACTGCAGGACAGACAAAGGCTGGTAAAGATCTTAACGCAATGGGATAGAAGAATGGTTTTCAGTATGAGAAAGCTATTTCCAATTTCTCACTCCAAAACAGATTCAAATGATTTCTAGCACAATCCATGAGCCCAGAATACAGTTTATGCTTTGTCTTGTCAAAGCCTGTCACAAGGCAATTTATGGCTAGAGGTGAAGTTGGCAAGGTAATGGGAACATCAAATTTAGAGACAATTAGCTCAGCATGGAAACTGTTCCACAGGGACTGCTGGCAAGAGGTGTTGCTGGCAAGACAGAAGACAAAAGTGGGGTCAGGGTAATTACATGGACAATAATTGGGGAATTGATTAGCTACCTGACAATGTTTAAATAACTTACTAAACTCAGTAAAAAGAATCACCTGCCAAAGTGACGGTTAAGATGGAAAAGCAATTATCTTTTTTTGGTGATCATTACAACTTAAAGACCTCTTTTAAATTTAACTTGGCTAACTTAAGTTTTTAAATATTTTAAAAGCTGGAATGCTGGACCAGTGAGAGAAAATTTGGTGAGATAAAAATATGGAGACAATTTGAAACAATTCCAATTCCCAGAACCTTTGGCAGAATTAAGGGATAATTTTAGAAATTATTAATAAGAGACTGTTTATGGTACATTTAAGAAGCTCTGAAAACTTCCAGGACAAGGACTGCATGTACAGGTAACATCTTTTATCAGACCAACTACTATAGCTGGAAATACAGACAATAAAACTAAGAAACAAAACAAAAAAAAAAAAAAAAAAAA
>WKFP01014268.1:764336-783769 GCA_011057875.1 Pterocles orientalis
GGGGGGGGGGAAGAGGGCAGGGGGAGCCGAAATCTGGAAGTGTAAGAACAACTTGAATTGCACCACCACATCTTGCCCCAGCAGGTCTCAGTCCTTAACGTGAAGCACAACAGGCGGCACCAAACCTGGAGAGTCCCACTGGGGCCACAGACACTCACCAGCCAGGCTAGCAGAAGCGAGAGGGATGGGGCAGTGGAGACAGAGACACCATGTAACTCTTGCTTGCAACAGCAGCATTCCTTTAGCTTCCACAAGGAAGGGGGGAAAAAAGGGATCTCATTACAAGACTAAAGGTATTCTGAGCCACCTCCTCTCTTTCTGTAGCACTCAACAACCAAGGATCCTGACTTCTTGTGCAATAATTACAATGGGTGTTAAGCTTGGTTTAGGGAAATATTTTGTATCTCTTGTGCATGGAGACAAAATTCAGTAAGTCTTCCAGACCTGCTTTCTTCTCTTTAGGGTAAAAAAAAAAAAAAGCAGGCCAGGGAGCAGACAACTTTTTTTTTTTCTTTCCTAATTAAAGATTTAAAAACTCCACTTTAAGCAGAAACTGCCTTTTAAAACTGTGGCATTACTGAAACATCCCCTTAATGTAACTGTACTTCAGGGAGGTGATGGAGCCACAGACACCTAATCGAAATCACCTTCCTAAAGGCTTGGTCTGTTCAAGCTGTAAGAATAATTGATAGAGATCAGAAACTGTGGTTTTAATAATCTAATTGGTCCCATATTGCCCAAAACTAGCTCTAGGGCTGGAACAATTAAAAAGATTTTTTTAATTTGATTATCTAGTGGTTTTAGAAAATGCCTCTCTCTTTTTCATTCCAAACCACAAGCCTTGCAGACTTCTTTTCCCTACAGTGGTAAAGAGTCATAATAACAAAAACATAAACATACTGCTTCTTATAGGCTTTATATGCCAATCAGACAACACCATGGTGATGAGTACTTCCAGCACTGGAAAGGTGGGCCATGATGGGTTTGTGACTGGTTTTAATGATTATTACTCGCATTCTTCCAAGTGACTTACACCTTGAGTATTTAAATGGAGATAGAGGTGTCTAGACTAGGTGTGTTCTGCCAGGATATGTAATTGGCTCTACGTCACCAAACACTCCTCACATGGAAACTTTACTGGCAAAGCTCAAGTTACCAGAAAAAACCCTCTCCATGAAATAAAAGCTCTGTGATTTGTGAACTGTCTTATTCATATCTCTGGAGAATATATTCTAAGGACATTCCAAACCCTTTCTTCACCAACTGCTTTAGCAGAAACATCTAGCTTATGTATGTTATTCTCAACCCAAATTTGCCTATTATACCACAAATGCATTAAAAGAAAAATCAGACACTAAATTTGGTCACACACCAAACAACAGGAGTGCCCAGGGAACCTGACACAGTCCAAGAATATCTATAAAAGTTCATCATGGGCACTGAAAAAGCACATGGGACAATCCATTAATCAGAATTACCATATTAGTCCTGAAGTGATAGGAAAGGCTAGTGAAACTCATGGTACCTCTTATAGGACAGGGAAACCTAAGCACAGAAGTGACTTGCTCAAAACAGTCTCCTATGCCAGCAGCAAATAATATCAAGGAATACTGGCCAAGGAATAAAATCAAGGTTCTTGAGGTCTCAGGTAAGTAGTCTAATCATTATATCTAATAATTATCTCAGAATACAAACCTCTGAAATAACCTCATAGGTTCTTTACACGCATCAGCCCTGTCATCAAACATACTATTACCTCTTTGATTTAAAGACTGAAATTTTAAAATCTCAACTCATCAAGCCCTACACAATGAGTATCAGATTTAGAGACCTCAGTTCTGCACCCCATTCCTTCCCCACCCAAAAAGGGGCGTCAAATGCGACACAGTCCCTCTCTAGCACTTGGCACAAGAGTCAGGGACAGCACACTGCTGCTCCGAGAGAAGAGCTGGCACCTGGCAGGGCTCTGTGCTCCAGGTGCTTGCTACCTGCCTGCCAGCAAACTCCCCTGCCAGCACCTCCCACCACGGCTGTCATCTGGGCTGGCGATTCAATGCACAAGATGCTTCTCCATTGGGATTATATGACAGGTGATAGTCCTCTTTTTCACATGCAAGGGAAAAAAAACCTGAGGAGACTAAAAATACCCACAGGAGTATGTTTTAGCTTTTTATAGGAGAAGAGTAATTGCTTGGGATCCAGAAGAACTCACTCAAGGTTGTGGTTTGTGCACTGCCCAGAATGATGAGTACCTTTTCTAAAAAGAGCCAGCAAAACATCTAAATTCAGGCCACGCAGTCCTGATTTAGGTTCTCTTGTGCCGGTCCCCATGGCAGGCTTTGCTCCCTGGGTGATAACATTGCCTGGCCTAGATCACAAGCCAGCTGTGCCAGAGGGGACATACATGAGCTTTTGCCCTGCATAAGTCTGATTCACAGCTGCTCTTATTCAGCTCCAGACACGTCAGAGGGACCCAAAGCAGCAAATAAACCCAGCTTTCCTTATGCTTCTCAAAGACTGAAGAAAATCTGCAATTGTCTTTTGACAGGCTTTCATTACGTGGGTGGTGCAAGTTTGATTCCAAGCTGGACAGGACACGGACCTGAAAGTCATTTTTAGCAACAGTGTTGGTGGTACTTTCTCACAATCTAGAAGAGGTAGAGTGGCAACAGAACAGCTCTTAGATGTTTGTTTGTTTGTTTTTTCTGTCCTGTATTTTGACACATTAAATCTGGCATCCTTGGTAGCACAAAGCAAGGCTTTAATTTTCTTGTATTTCATTTTACCGTTTACTGGCAAAGGCTTACGTGGTCAGGGCAGTATCTCTTCTGTTTCCACAGAACTCACAAGTTCTGTGAGGGAGCACCCATAACTAACACCTATAGATAACATTCACTCACTTGCAAGACTCTTCTGATGAGCACATTTTCCCCGCCTTCTCCAAGTTATGCAAAATGTCAGCTTTCTTACACACAGCTCTGAATATCTAGCTTTCCAGGAATTTGCCAAGTTTCTCACATTGCCTAATAAACACCTTTTTGAGGTGCACTTCATGCTCATTTGGACCAGGCATCTATTATTACCTTTTGCCAATTTGGTGGTTTGCAAGGTTAAAAGAACAAAAAACAAACACAACCAGCCTCCTCCCTCAAAACAACTGGTGCAAAGCTTGACTTGCTCTGTATTCCACACAAACACTTTTTTTTCTTTTGAACAACCACTTTAATGTGGGAATAATGTTTATTCAGATCTGATCTAAAATGCTATTTTATTAAAGCATATTTGTAATTGCAAGGCTGTAAACAAATTAGAGGCCCTCTGATTCCTAAAATCCAACCTTACTGTGGGGAAGCTGCCAGTAATGACAGTAATTTATTTTAGTGAAGAGCACGCTTCGACTAGGCTAAAAAACAAAGCCTCCTTGCTCTTAAAAATAACTGCCTTTGAACTACCTCTCCCTAGCTTAAAGAGTGCAGATCGAATCTCCTTTTTCCCAAACACCGGTCCGAGGTGCAGGAGCCACCTGGCAGGGACAGGAGCCACAGCCACCATCCCTGCTCCAGGAGCACACCCCTCTTCCCGGCCCCACTCCCTTCCCAGGGTGACACTTGCTGGGCCCACACTGGAAACGAGCAGAGCCACTTCATTATATATGTATGCAGCTCAGCTTCACCATCTCACAAACATATCGACTTAAGAAAATAGGAAAGTAGGAAATTCAGTTCAGGTCACTTTGAGTAACAGCTTGGTTTAAGGGAAGAGCAGAATCCTCTTGGTTTCCTCCTTGGAGTCCAATCAGAAGAATCTCATTTTCCAGATCTAAAGCCTAATAACTACACATAGATTAATAGTTTTGGGTTTGTTTGGGGCTTTTTTGTCACTGTGGAATCTAAAAGTCTGATTTATTCTGATCACTCGTTGCTCTCCTTTATACAAGCAATCTTCCCCATCCATATTATCTGAGGGGACTTGTCTGAAAGCCCTTTCTAGATAAGCTGCACTTTTTTTTTTTTTTGTGTAAACTTACCTCTGAAATCTTTATAATTTCTCTTTTCCAGCTAGGTCACATCACACTGAAGTCAAATTATTGTGTAAATACTCCTTTTGATGGTTGAGGAGTAGGAAAAAAAAATCGCAACCCGTTTGCCACGACCCTCAGTTTGTTGTGTACTGCTGCACAGGGAGGTGACCCTGTGCCTGAACCCCCAGACTCCAGGGACCTGGGGGGCTCTCCAGGCTCAGCAGGGGATTGGCTGAGCGGGGTCCGGTGAAAAGCAGGGTCCGGTGAAAAGCAGGGTCTGGTAAAAAGCAGGGTCTGGTAAAAAGCAGGGCTTGCCCAGCACACATCTTAGGAAACCACACAGCACAGAGCCAGCCAGGCAGGCTGATGAACTCAATAGAGCAGGACAGAAACTCCTCTGCAGAACACTCTGAGAAGGCAGGAGAGATGGGCGAGATAGACCAGAGGAGAGGCACTAGACATAGGAGGAGTAAAATTTGACTAGGGAATGGAGAGGAGGGTAAGTAGAGGAGAAGTGAACGCAAGCTGTGGGGAGACAATGGCTTCCTGGTCTAATGGAAGGTGTCCCTGCCCATGGCAGGGGGGTTGGAACTAGACGATCTTTAAGGTCCCTGCCAACCCGAACCATTCTGTGATTCTGATTCTTTAGCCAAGCTCAAGAGAGTAGAAAAGGCTAGATAAGTAACAGTGTGGATTGCTAGGAAGAACAGAGGGAAAGACAAGGGAGAAGCAGTATGAAGAGGAAGGCAAATGAGGTCACACAGGAGAGCGAGGGCCAGAGTGGCTAAACTGAGAAGGGATGAACAGCTGAAGAGAAGGCACAGAATTAGAAATATAAAGTGGAAGGGAAAAAAGGACACAAGTGAAAGATGGAATGAGATATGGGTCTAATGAAATTGATAGGACAGGTAAGAGGAAAGAAAAAAGGCAAAGTGAAAGGGAAATAGAATCTACAAGCAGATGACTCATCGAGAAAATAAAATGATCCTTATTTTTTTTTAAACAAGATAAAAGTATTAATTCCACATTTGTTTTTAAAAAAAAGCTGACAAACTTTGAAATCAGCTGTGTGTTTTTCATGTAATAGAAGGTTCTTGCAGGAACATGTGCACACACAGAAGTTAGCTAGAAGTTGACCCATCACTAGTGACAATTCCAGCAATTTACACACTTACAGGCACACACGGACAACTCTTCAATGGGCATCTGGTTAAGATGGGCAAGGGCAGGTGTAATGCTACAGCTATACACATTTTTGTAGGATGCTTTTGGTACTCCCACAATCCAGACCTGCCACATGCATGCTATTCTGGTACAGAATACGAGAAGTTAGCATTAGGTTTTCCAAAGGAAAATATTTTAATAATTTCTATAAAATCTTTAAGAGTTTATATAAAAATACTCAAAGAACAGCAGCTGACACAATAACACTTTCACTAATGTCCCACTAAGTCCAGACCTACCCTGGCGCTATTAGCAAAACCAGTTCTCCTCTGGGAATTTGCCCTTCTGCAGATCTCAGATTAAGCTGCTACATATAATGTAATTTGTCACAACTTTTTTATTCCAAAAGATTTGTAAACCATGCATCATACCTCCAACAAGCCCATTTTGCTTTGTTGTCTCCATTTTGACAGTGGATTGATTAGATGCCTTCATCTTTGAGGTATTAATGGATTCCAGGAGGGAGACAAACTCTAGGAAGTTGGACTCATTGGGCACCTGTCCCTCTTTAGCTTCTAGATCCGATTTAGAAGTTGGTAAGGTCTTTTCTTTGTCAGATACCTCCATGAAATTCTTACTTAAAAGCACATCGGTCCCACTGTCTACACTCAACACCCGCATGTGCCTCTTTTCATAAGCAGTTCTACAGGACTGCGGGTCTAGGTTGTGCAGGTCTTCCTTAGAAGTTAAATCTACAGTCTGGACATTTTCAGAAGCATTCTCCCGATTTGGATCTGAACAAGTGTTAGTTTCTAAAGGAGTATTTGCTGGGTTGCTGTGTTCCTTTATTGCATCACCCGATTCATAGCCAGAGCACTGGTTGGATGACAGCTCTGCCTTTAACATTTCTGGAGTACTTTCACTAACTTCTGGGCAAGCCTTACCTTTACTGTCATCAGACAGGTCAAAAGTGATAACGGGGATTCTGAGCTGTTCATTAGTTTGCTGACTTGGCCAACCTGCTGTAACTATACCAGACTCGAGGCCTGAGCTCGTTCTCTCAGTTCCCAGAGCCTTTAGGTGGACAGAGCCTGCTAGGTCACTGAGGGTGGTGGTTGGTGTAGTACTCATTGTGATGACAATTTTAATGGGCTCACATAGCTGATCTCCAGGAAGAGAGTTGTCCACAACTTCAACAGCAGTCTCACTGTCTGAGCAATCAATGTCCTCATGGGTACTACCAGAACTGCAAGAACTTTCCAGATGCTCAGGATCTTTGGTTGCAATGGCATTGCACTGTGGGCAGTTACTGGTAAAACCTGCCTGTGGTGATCCATCCGGCGATTTCCCTCTTTTGTAACTTTTAGAATTACTCAAATGGTCTGAAAGAACCGAATTTTCACTGTCCCATGGCTCTGAAGAAACTCCAGTCCTTAAAATATCACCTTGTGATGAAGACATATTGGAGAAGTTTTTAGCTACATCTCTGCCCACAAGAATATCTTGAGGTCCATGATGTCCATATGGCTGTCCATCCCCTCCTTCCTCATTGATTCCATTACCAGAAAGTGTTTCCATAGCAGCTGGTTTTGTCACTATTGCTGATGTGGTGGCACCTGAAGCAGAGGCTGTAGAAACAGGTAATGTATCTGTTTTGATACAGGGTGAGGTAGATGAAACTGGCGGTGCAGCCTGGTCTTCTAGTACCATAACACCTAATAAAAAACACATGGGAGTTAGGTCTCACAAACATGAACACTGTGCATTATTGAAGTATCACCTTTAGCTAGTAAAGGATTAAACAGGATTAAAACAGTTCCTAAGCAAGAATCTTTTTTGTTAGCTAAGTGTGAAATACTATGAAATCAAGTTGGAATCCTTCCAGGTCAGGACAGGAGTAGCGGCATGTCTATTTAATTTAAATAATCAAAATAGCTCAAGAAACAGCTAATATAAAAACTAAAATGTTTTACAGAATTATCCCCACTTAGGGAGAGATGTAAGAAGGAATAAGCCAGTGTGGCACAAGTTTGTTGCACCACTTTGTGCAATTCCTAAATGGTCCCATACGATATGGTGATCAACCTTAACAAAAAGGAGATAAACTAAAATGTATTGAGACATTTCAAGCACTGGAACTGTAGGCAAAGCAAGGTGTGCTGGAGTATACACTACCGAGCTAAAGGTCAACAATTGCAACAGGAGTCTACAGTCAGAAGATGCTTAAGGGCTTGAAGATGCAATCTGAGCATTGGTTTCCTGGTTTAAAGTTTTCCAAGAATGTGGGGAGAAGGCTCTTTCATTGCCGCATGTCAAAATGGGAAGGGCTGCTTGCATGTTCACCAAAAGGCTGCATCCTGAAGAGCTTGGCTGACAGCTAAGAAGGCTTAGTCTGTTAGAACTCCCTTGAGAATTTGTTCTCTCGAGCTTTTCCACTGAGCTCCTAACATGAGGTACAACAGAATTTGCCATGGGGTCAAGGGGTCCTCTGTGACATTTTTTTTTGCAAGCAATGATTAAACAAAGATTTAAAAGGATTTAAAAAGTCTTCAAGATACCTCTGAGATCTTCAATAGTTTCCCGTGTTGACAGCTCCTAAAAACAAAAAGAAACACACAAAATTAGCATGAGCATATGTTAAATTCTGTCGGAAAACACATCTATCAGTGCAATAGCTATCTCATCAAAGGTTAATTACAGCACTGGTAAGTTGCTTAACATCACTGAAATTTGGACATGTACCTTGCACAAAATGCAAGGGGTGGGTGAGGAAGATGGTTATAGAACAGTCATGCTCCAAATTCCAAATTGCATCATTGCAATTGTGTGTGATGTTTGGGGAAAAAAAAAAAAACTAAGACTTTTTAAAAAACATTTTGCAGTGTCTAATCCAGATTAGTTTGGTTTGAGTTTTTTTAATCATTAAGGAACAGAATGCATTCATCTATTCCACTTTTCCAGCTACCTGTTGCCAAAGCATTAAAATTAACTTTGCTCTCCAGAACTTGGTAACAATTTCTCAGTGGGAAACTAGAGGACAGAGCCATTAAATTATCACAGAATTGTTTAGATAGCAAGGAAGCTTTCGAGGTCATTTAGCCCAAATCCCCTCCACCATACACACTCAAAGTAGGTACAATTCGAGCAGGTTGCTCAGGACCATCTCCAGCAGAGCTTTGAATATCTCCAAAGATGGAGATTTCACCTCTCTGCACAACCTCTTCCAGTATTTGACCACCCTGGGGAAAGGGCGGGGCACAAACAAACAATCAAAAAAAACCCCAAACCCACCACACAAAAACTTTAAATCTGATTGATATAACTGTAGTTTTTCCCTGGCAGCAAGTTGCAGCCACTGTCTCTTATCCTGTCACTGGGCGTCTGAGAAGTGTGCTCAATCTTCTCTATCTTTCCATTAGAGAACTGAAGACAGCAGTAAGCTCTTCTTCTAGTCTTGCAAAGGGTTTTAGCCTTACAAAGGCAAAAACATCCCATCTGCCTGTACTCACACATCATGTACCTCATTCCTCAGTCACCTTGGTGGCCTCCGCTAGATTCTCATCAGCAGGCAATGTCT
The DNA here is from genome assembly GCA_011057875.1 of Pterocles orientalis. Lineage (NCBI taxonomy): Eukaryota > Metazoa > Chordata > Aves > Pterocliformes > Pteroclidae > Pterocles > Pterocles orientalis. Next base: position 773,099 of record WKFP01014268.1, read on the forward strand.
GTGGGAACTCACTGGGGAGCTCAAAACTAAGCACAATACTCCAGAGGAATATTTTGTGAGTCTAAATTCAACAGTCTAAGTGCCTAACTAGAAAAAGAGTTATTGGGAAAAAAAAATATGTGGCTCTCTTCTGTCTGACTGGCCTCAAAACCATTATCTCCTAAACTTTCATAGTGTTTTCTTGGCAGCAAGAACAGGAGATTAGGTCTGACCTGACCCAACCTACATATTTAGAAATGGGAGACTTGGACAAGATCCCAAGAAGAAACATGGTTGCAGACTGGACAAATACCAGCATACTGGGGGATAGGACAGAAACAAGGTGAAAAATATTTTACCTCATAGAAGAAAATTACTAATGTCTGTGAATCATACAGATGCTACAAAAAGGTAAAAACACTCCAGGAAAAGACGAAATAGTTTCAATTCAGACCAGGATTTGAAGACTTTGCAGTAAATAGGTAATGGGGTGGGAGGGAGAGGGGATATGAAGACAGAATGAAGTATCAAATAGCTACTTATTCAGAGATCACTAACCATCCTCTGCACTGAATGAGGCAGGAGTCCTGTAGAAAAAATAGCATGGGATCACATAATTAAAGATCTTATCGCAGTATATATGGGGAGTAGCTTAAGATTGTACAGACAGCATTCCTTCCTTTTCTTAATTTTTGACTAATTAACTCTTCAACCTTCTCATCGATGTTTCCTACTTTTTCTTTACTATTAACATCTACATAAATCATCTCCATCACTTCATACACTATTGATTTAGAAAGCATGGCCAATGGCATCGAATGCACATATATGTATTTTTAACGTCATGTAGACATCTCCTAGATTTAAATAATGGTCTTTATGTGTTGTTTAAATACTTGAGAGGTGTTGGGTTCATTTTATAAGCATAAGTCTAGTTACGCAAAAACAAATTATTAATGCTTCACCCCTCTGAGACAATGAAAAGCTGCTCTGATTGCATTAGCGTCCTGCTTCTCCCAAAGCAGCCATGAAAACTAGTTGCTCCTGGCAAGATTTGCAAAGGACATTTTGTATCTACACAGCCAACAGACCCCTTCTAAGAAGAGCAGAATTACATATACCAGTTTCAGCTTTGCAAACCCAAACCTTTGGGACTGAAAACCCAAACCTTTGGGACAAGGCGAGGTCTAACCGACAGCAGTGGTATATCAGGTAGATCCACAGAACTACCCTTCCTCCTCAGGGCGGACCTACACTTCAAGTGATCAGTACCTGGCAATACAAAACTCCATGTGGTAAGCTGTGGACTGCACAACGTGAAGACACTATTACAGAAAACCGCATACTAACCATTGCTCCAGGTGAGTTCTGCGAGTGCACAGCCTGTACCCTTGAACTGTCGTGAATTGTTTGGGTAGAGTCATTTTGGTTGGTTTCACTAATGACACCATTATCCCTGGTGTTATTGCTGAAAAGGAAGGAAATAAAAGATAAAGCAACGCTTCTTCATACCACAGAGGATCACAGAGAGTTTTGGGGAAGAAACTGAGGAATAGTAAGGAAAGAGTAGCACAGCACAATGAAGTGGCAGCACATATTCCCCCTCCAAGTCTAAAAGCACAAGGCTGAAAAATACTGTAACTCTTATTTGCCCCTCCTCCCTCTCCAAAACAACTTGCTAAACATAAATAAATAGGAATACCTCAATATAAAATTATTCTGGTGTCTTAGGAAGTAGCACACTGCTATGAGAAATACAACGACATCCCTTCAAACTCCCTATGTGTATACAATGTCATTTACCCTGTTTGACATGTACATGGAATTATTGGCTCAAAATGCTGTTTGGGGCTTCACACTAGATGTATAACAATCAAACACTACAACTTCCACAGTTTTTGCATTTTACACCCTTTGACTACACCTTTGCATGCATATTGTTTATCTAACTGCCTGTTTCTTTACAAACCTCTTATCAAACACCTATTTGAAACTCTACACATAATGTGCAGTAATATAATCATTAGACCAAAAAACAAAATTATTCCTCTGGTTCTAACTTGGGCAAACATATATCCACTACTAAATTTCATGTTACAGGAAACTTGTTGATCACTTCCTTTGTGGATGCATTCAGCTACCCTCTAACTCTTTTTACACATTTTTCCTATGAGTTTTTTCATGGATATAAGTATTTTTGGACAAGGTTTACTAATGAGAACCAACATGTTCTCTTTCTCAAGTATAATACAACAAATATTAAGTTAAAAAATTGCATTACAGTGAAATGTCAAAAAGTGTGGGTTTGGGTTTTGTTGTTTGTTTGTGAGGTTGGTTTTTTTCTGCAAAAAAATTATTTTTAAAACCCTACAGCTGTACATAAGCTGCAAAATTATTTACTGGGGGGGGGCCTCAGTCACCTTTCTACTTTTTTTCTTTTTTTGTAGTTAGCTGGCTTCAAAAAGTTGTTCAACCAACTTGCCTACTGACAGGGCCTGTTCAAAAATTTCTGTCATCCATCTAGTCAAAATACTAAGTTCTCTATTTTACAATCAAATAGTAAATAATGGATTGTTGTGTCTAGGACCTCCTAGGAGAAATGGTTATGTGATTTAACATACAATTTTTAATTTATTCTGCCTCTACTTAGCCAAACCAGAGGCAGGATAATGAAAGCTTGCATTCGTTTCATTAACCAGTCAACAGTAAAACACCGAGGGTCTGTTTAAGTTTGAGCCAGCATAGAACAACTGATGAGCCTCTTAAATTACTGTGTCAGACATCTGCAAATAGGAAACAGCTTTGTGAGCTGGTGAGAACTAAAGAAGAATGAAAGGCATCACCCAATCTAAAATAAAAACCTTCGTACAGTTAGTGACACACTTAAGAGGTTTTCTCAAAAGAGTCTCAATGCAAGCAGACTTTGACTCTCCCAGCAATGTCACTACCAGGAGTGTAGCACAGATGTGCATGTGTAAAGACGCAGAAGAGCAGCAGCACAGAGGTACACAATCAATCTTGAAACTACTGAGCTTGCACAGAGGTAGCAGTTGTAACTACGAATGCGCCAAAACACACCCAAGGTAAATTCTTTTATACAGAGTTCTCTGTTGAAGCTTGACTGGTAGTTGTTAACGAACCTACTTGGTTTAAGCTTTGTTTGGACATTTCTATACTGCCGTCACTCTTTCACTCTTGGATGTACTTTGTTTCAGCATTTTTCACATCTGTCATAATGCTTGGGAACACTGGAAGCTGCTTGCCAACTTCATTTGCTCATATGACTCAAGCTTGAAGAACCAGCAAGAGAAGTCTCTATTTATTCTAAAAAGTTTCTAGTAGAATATTCTACCATACACAGATCAGCAATATGTCAGTATCAGTCTTCACCCAACACTTTTTACCTTTAAAGCCATCTCAACCTGCAAGAAGCCTTTTGACTTTGATCGTTTATTTGCAGCAAAGACATAGTACTTGGTTCCTCAGTAGAGAGGCTACAAATACCCAACAAATGCCTTACAGAAATAAAAGCAGTTCTAGCTTTCCCCATGAACAAGGCCACAGGAGAATCACCAGCAGTTACAACATACACACCTAGGTTTGATACGAGAGGGAAGTTACTGTAAACATGCAAAGGCAATGTGGGATCAGCCTTTTGAAGCCACGATATCAAAGCATTTTCTTTGCCAACAGGTGTGTGTCACTTCTTTTCCTCTTCCCAGCAAGTAGTAAGCATGGCTGGGACTTTCACCACTTTCCCCTAAGGATCACAGCCTTCTTTCTGCTGGAGACAGAAGCTCTTCTCTCTCATCCCCAAACTTCTCTAAGTTAGGGGTAACAACAGAAAAAGCCTTTCTACTGCTCCCCCAAGCATGTAAGGCTTCCTCAGAAAACTTCTCCCAGGTCTTCTCCAAGATATTTTAGCACCTTCCTGAAAGGTCTCTTCCTACTGCTTTCTTCTGCCTTCATGGTGCCCAGCTGCTGCCCCACCCTCTGAATCAGGTGCAGCTCTGCCTGCTTCACCACAAGCATGCTGCAGCCACTGAAAGTAAAATCACTAAACACGGTTTTAGAAGTGCCATTCCTCATGCAACAGTAGGGAGTTTTCTTACAGTCAAGAGATGTTTCTGCTATGCAGGACCACAGCGCAAACTCACCCGTTTTACAGAAGGTACCAGCAATGTGCGATGAAAACCTTACCTACAGTTTGAGGGCTGAACTGTGTTTCCTTTTTGGAGCTCTGTATCTTTACATTGCCTTCCATTTTTTCTTGAGATCTTTTGTTGAATTACTTCGCCTTTGTCAAACATAAGGTGCAGACGGTAACTGATCACCTTTATTACCGTGAAGAACACTGTCACCGAGCTGCAGTACACAAAAACCGTAACTGCATTTGCTGGAAGAGCCTACAGAAAGGAATAATAAAGACAAAATCGTAACAGTCTATTTGGAGAAGATGCTACTACAATTTTTGAAGTAATTTTCACACTCTTTATTCCTTATTGTTTCTTATTTGTACCTCTACTGAGTTTTGCAGCCACAAGAAGTAGTGCATCTTCATACAGCATACCTGAGTTCTGACCACCAGGAAGGCCTAAGGATTTGTTCAAATTCCAGACTGTTTTACAAGATTTATTATTTCGATTAGCTGTGGATATTACTTATTTCTTAACAAAATCAGTCAAATTTCACAATCAAACATTGTAAAACCTCTTAAAATACCACATTCCCAGGTTAACGCAGCTGCAGCCTTTCCTAAACTATGAACTTATAAAAATAGACACAAAATGAAACGTTATCCACAAACAGGAAAGCCCTTTTGAAAAATTCTGTCATCTTACCCAGCTTCTCAGTTATCATTTAACAGTAAAATGCTGTAGTTTGATCTCCTTTTTCTAGCACTCCACAACACATTCCCAAGCATCTTTACTGCTGAAGAATTTTAAATAATTAATCAGGACTAGTCAAAACAAATGAATAAAATGCATTTGGAGAAGCAGCCTCTTTGAATTCTTTTCTAAAGTTCATAATAGTTAATTTGCAGCTGCCTGTGATCTATACTCGCTGATCTGTGAGAAGCACCATATTTCTTAGTCATTGAAATTAACTACGGTTCAGCTATAGTCTGTGAAGTTCTTCCACAGACATAACACATTAACAACGATTTTGTGTGTAAATACTTCCTTACAGTAAAGGACAAATCCTAGCATGGACACTTACTGTTATAATTGAAGGGCCAAAGCCTTTATCATCATAATCACGGCACACCCTTACGTATTGTTACGCATCTGCAGTGTCACAATGAGTTTAACATCTTCTCAGTTTTTGTTTTTCTAAACAAAGCATTACTGTATCTGCACAATTTGTAGGAGGGGAAGGAATATTCCCAACGCTCAGGACTTGCTAAAAGCCTACTGAAGTTAATTTTTAAGAATGGTCTTTACTTTGGGCCCTAAATCTACCACTTTTAGTATCAGCTTTGCAGGTCAAGGAGCATTTGGATGTAGAAGATCATAAATCTTTTCAGATTCATAAATAAACCACGCTGACCACGCAGGTGAAGAAGGGAAGGGAATGAGGCACACTCACTTCATCTTTAAAACAAGTCACCGCATTTATCTCGATGTTGAAATCAGTATGTTGAATCATTTCTGTGTTATTACAAGCAAGCCGGTTGCTATTCCACTGCTGCTTTTGGCTTAGCGAGACTTCATACTTTCAAGATGTACATGTCCAGATTTTCAGACAAATCCTTTTTTGTGACTGTTCTGATTCATAGACAAAGAATCTACTGCAGAAAAGTGGAAAAGCTATTTAGCATGTAGGTACTACTAATGATCCCTCATAAGAAAGCTATTACTTCCTACAAGTTGAGGCTTAGTCTGTTAAGAGTACTCTGTGGCATTATGTATATACTGAAACTAAGCATACCCTTCAGTTATTTAGCAAATCTGAGCCAGAAAGAGGATCGGCTTGCAAGGCCGTGCTCTTAGGGTATAAGGTTTGGTGGATAAGATTGAAGAATTTGTGTTTTGTGACTAATGTATTTCCAAAACACAAGTTAAAAATTGCTTGGTTTCACAAAGAACGACAGCCAATTATCTGTAATGATATGTTTAAAACGGAGGTTTGTTCACTTTCCAAGGAACCTCTTCAACTATATGCTAAAAAGCACAGGCCAACCACTCCTTAGTAAATAACAGCTCAGAATGAGCCACTAGAGGAGAAGTGCTCTATAGGTGACATTCATAAAGCTTAAATATTATATGAATAATGTCAAGAGGACATAACAAAAAAAGACTTCCAGTACTCCAGTCTATGCATGCATAGAGCATGCTACAAGAGAGAATCAAAGGAAGCTCATAGATTTCCAAGTTGAAAAGAGGGACAGTTTTAGCAAACACTGAGTGCTGCCTGTACTCATCCCTGCCTTGTGACCAGACCTATGGAGATGCGCCCTGAGCCTGCCTGTGGGCTGCCTGCGGGCTGCCTGCCCACCCGCCCAAGATACACAGCGCTTCCCCCCCACACGTGCCATGCACACTCACAGTCCCCAGCCTGCCTAGATATAATAAGGCCACTGCATCTGTAATATTCTGAATCTTAGGCTAAGCTAAGTAGTACAAGCAGGCAGCTTGTGCTGGAGAAAGGTGAAGCTGGGAACAGAAAGCCCTCAATTTTCTGAATCAGGCCTCTTGCATAAGGGTACAAGTGTCATATAACTGCTGTTGGCGTTCCAAGGCACGGAGAGGTGAAAGCTATCAAACCTGCTTGAGCTAAGGAGGAATTAAGTTATAGACTACTGAGGAATTATATGATAGATTCATTTTTTATGCACTACAGTTATAATTAGCCTGGTTTCCTATGGAAATGAGGTTTTATAATCACACCATGTGTCTATGTATTCATCAACTCTCTCCATCCCCTCTGCTGAATCATTTTTTAATTCTTTGGCTACTTTCAACTAACTTTGAGGGAATACACCCTGCTGGCACAAGGTCATGGCAGCACACCTCCTGCGTTAACGAGAGGAACCCACACAGCTCTCTGGCCTTTTAAATGACACCCCAGTGACAGGAAAAGCTTCAATTGAGCTGACATCTTATTAGAAGATAGAAAAAAAAAAAAATCCACAAATACAAATTCATTAGAAAGCAGGCTTCATGACATCCCACAGGTTTCTGTGAAATCGTAGCTCCAGTTTCTTTGCCCTTGTCCAATTAAAAACTCTGCCATAATGTACTTTTTGTTTTCCAGGCGCTTCTGTCGTTATACCCCGCATCAGAACAGTGTGGGGTCACAGGCAGAAATGCAGGCTGGCATCTTCCCAGTGTCGCCTGACTTATTACTGCAGATGCAACAGAGTTGACCTGCCCATGCAGAGAGGGCCTTTGCTTAGGGCTTCTGCCCATCCAGAGATTGCTCCCAGAGGAATGGCCAAATTCTTCTTCACACATCTACTAACCTTATTTGAGTAGCACCAAGACAAAGGCATATACTTCCCAATATAAAGGTGTGTAACCTTTGAACAAAATACCATGCCTTGTAAATTGGACTAAATGATAAAAGTTGATTAGACCCAGATGTATCGCACCTGATGCATCTAAAGCAAGACAGTGCTGCACCTGGGCCTCGCTGTCATGGTGTGCTACAGAACACAAATGAGGAAACTACCAAATAAATCAGCACTCAACCACTACCGTCAGGCTTACAGAGGTTTGAGTGGGAGATACAACACTGGAGCCAAAAATAAATATTTTTATGTTGATTTAGCTGAATTAATAACTAAGAATGGCCATCACACAATATAAAACATAGGAGAACAGGTAGCAAATAACATTCCAAGGCATCCTACCACACAATAAATACGATAAGCACAGCGTAGCTTACCTCTCTTTTGTGGAGGTATATGTATCCTTACTTTTACAGAAAAAGAAAGTAAAGTGTGGCCAAATGGGACTGGAAGCAGACGACACATTGCAAGTTTTATTACAGTTTACCTCTGAGCAATTTACACGCCCACACCCTTATAATGCCATGTTGTATGTCCCCTGTCACAGCAGGATTTGAAGATCTAATGCGTAAGTATAGAATCATAGAATCACCAAGGTTGGAAAAGACCTAAAAGATCATCCAGTCCAACCGTTCACCTATTATCAATAGTTCCCACTAAACCATGTCCCTCAACACAACATCCAGTCTTTCCTTGAACACACCCAGGGTCAGTGACTCCACCACCTCCCTGGGCAGTCCATTCCAGTGCCTGACCACCTTTTCTGAGAAGTAATACTTCCTAATGTCCAGCTTGAATCTCTCCTGTAGCTTGAAACCATTCCCTCTGTAGTAACAACCCTGTAAGTTTAACGGCCTCCTGTCCAACAACAGGCAGAAGAAACACTCACTAAGCCATTCTGAGGACTCCCTGAAACATGGACACACATTCTCCTGTGGCTTGTAAAATAAGCTATAGTAGAAACATTCCCAAAGTTGCATCTCTGCAACACTGGTTTTTCACCTGGGCTGTATACAAAGCCATGGGGCTGAATTCAATTGCCACTATTTTCATGCACAAAACACTTGGGAACCATGGGCTGTTTGGTGGAGTAAGATAACCTTAATTCTTAATCTAATCTGAGCGTTGACATGGCAAAGTTAGAGGACAACTCATTACAATTTTGAAAGTTGATTTTAACAGCAATGATGCTCCAAATAATATCCAAGGTACATTTTTAACTGTATATTTATTACTACAAATGATAAATGAGAAAGAAAAGGAAGAGATGGAAACAGAGATCTGCATTTTCAGAGGTGGGGAAGCTAATAACGGAGCCATTAGTACCAATGTAAGCTATGCTGACAACGCTAGAGAATGAAATCCTCAAGCCACACAACAGAAACAACTTGATACTATAAGCTTCTGAACACTACTGTCAGCACATCTCTGCTGAGCCAGTGCGAAAAATCTAAAAAAAGCTGGCTGAGTTTAGCCATTTTATTCAAATCAAACAGTTTCGGAGTGACTCTGACAAAAGTGTGATTAAGATTATCCCAAGCAAAGAAAAATCTTTAAAAGTTGCACTCTGAGTAGTTTTGACTGCCATTTCAAGAAACATCAGCAACTGCTTTGGGCTGAATCCAAACATATTGGTGTCAAGTGTGTGACACAAATATCACCCCAAACATTACTGAATGTAATATTATAAATAAAACTCCCCAAAAAAAAACTTTAGTTAAAAAGCAGGTTCAAGTTTCTAACTGGCAAGAACATATGTCTTGCAAAAAGTTTACAAAGCCCAGCTACTTAAAAGCAGGAAAACAAATACTTAAGGACTTCATTGCTTTCAAGCAGGCAGCATAATCAGTGCATTATTCTTATCAAGGATAAAGAGTTCCCATAGCAATACAGTAGCTCAGGAACACAAGTCCTGCATCTAACCAGATGATTCATCAGAAAGTCAGCCAGTCTGCAGAAAAAGCAAGTCCATCTAGACAGGTAAGGATGAAGTCCACAAGAGAGAGAGAGTTCAGTATATAAATTAGGTTTTCCCCCCTTCCCTTTAAAAAATGTATTTTTTTACCTTAGCTCTGACCTACAATCTTAATATCCAGTGTTCTTTTGTGCAATCCTGCATGCCTTCTTCAATACTATTAGTTCAGAAGTTTCCCACAAGGAAATACATATTCTTTCAGATACATAAACTGGAAAAAAGTTAACTTTCACTTTTTTTTTTCTTTTTAATCACACATACCACTTTGACACTAAATCCTACAATGTAAAACTCTTGCTGGTTTGCATAGGAAATAAGATCTTATCAATTAGAAGAAAGCGTATTGTTATCTTGGTTCATTAACTCCATGAGCCATGCTTACAGGAACTTACTGCCACAAAATACAGTATACCAATTAATTTTTAAAAATACAAGATTTGTTTTTCACTGGAATTGCGGAGGGATTTATGAATGCTCTTTGCTTTTGAAAGTCAGGCCAACATCTGATCACGTAGGGTGGAGAGACCTATTTAGAAATTTTATCCAAGAAAAAAAAATTCTACAGAACTTACTTAAGAATTGAGTTGAGTCACTGTAAGAACCAAAGAGATGGAAACTGTTTCCAACAGAAGCAATATTAAGCTACAACGACTGAAGAACACACCAATGAATAGAGGCAATGATCCAGCAAACTATACTGATAAGCTTTTCTCACACAGTACAAAAACACACTAAAATATGGCAAAAAAAAGTTTCAGGTTTTCAAGGAAAATAATTTTAAAGTCTGCCAAACAAACTCCCGTTATTAAAATTATTTATTTACAACGTTTCAGCACAAAGGGAACTGAATGTCACACAAAGCCATGTGACTTGCCAGGGGCAGTCAGCGAGGCATATTAATTACGTGCTATTTGGATTTTTCCATTTATTTACCCTTCTCAGCAGGTAAGACTGGAACAGACTTAAAGAAAAAAAAGTCTCTGAAGGATATTTTTGGGAACAAACGTCCCCACGGTCCCTCAGCATGTGCAGAGGCCGGCATCGCACCCTTCTCCGCCACCCCCTCCGCAGGGCTCCGGCCCCGCACCGAGGCGCCGCCGTCCTCACCCCCTTAACCTTTACACACAAAATTCTCACGGAAAACCCAACATGCCGATTTTTTACCCCCACCTCCCGCCCGCCCCCGGTCAGTTTATCCTCCGTC
>WKFP01014268.1:784174-855826 GCA_011057875.1 Pterocles orientalis
GCAGGCCCCGCCCCTTCCTTGGGCCCCGCCCCTTCCCCCTGCCCGGCGCCCCCGTCCCTCCCCCTCCCGCGGCTCCCGCTCGGCGGCGGCGGCAGGTGAGGATGCGGCCGGACAGGCGCCCCCGCGTTGGCGGCAGCCGGGGTTGAGGTCGCTGCCATGGCTCTGCCGGGCGCCGGGGCGGCGGGCGCCGGCGGGGGTCCGTGCCCGCTGTGGACGGCGTTGTATGACTACGAGGCGAGCGGCGAGGACGAGCTGAGCCTCCGGCGGGGGGACGTGGTAGAGGTGCTGTCGCAGGACGCGGCCGTGTCCGGCGACGACGGCTGGTGGGCGGGGAAGATCCGCCACCGCCTCGGCATCTTCCCCGCCAACTACGTGACCCGCCAGCCCCGCGGCGGGGCGGCGGCGGCGGGCGGCGGCGGGCAGGGGGACCCCGCGGGGAGTCTGACGGAGATCGACTTCCAGCACCTGGAGCTGCAGGAGATCATCGGCGTGGGGGGCTTCGGGAAGGTGTACCGGGCCACCTGGCGGGGCCGCGAGGTGGCCGTGAAGGCGGCGCGGCAGGACCCCGACGAGGACATCACGGCCACGGCGGAGAGCGTGCGGCAGGAGGCCAAGCTCTTCTCCATGCTGCGGCACCCCAACATCATCGCCCTGCACGGGGTCTGCCTGCGGGAGCCCAACCTCTGCCTCGTCATGGAGTTCGCCCGCGGCGGCTCCCTCAACAGGGCCCTGGCCGCCGCCGCCGCGACCGGGGCCGGGGCCGCCCGCGGGGGCCGCCGCATCCCCCCGCACATCCTGGTGAACTGGGCGGTGCAGATCGCCCGCGGCATGCTCTACCTGCACGACGAGGCCATCGTCCCCATCCTGCACCGGGACCTCAAGTCGAGCAACAGTGAGTCCCGGCCGGGGCGGGGGTGAGGAGGGGCCGCCGCGGGCGGGGAGGCGGCAGCGGGGGGTCCCCGGCCCTCTGCCGCTGCCGGGCTGCGGCGCTGGAGCCCACCCGAGACTGCTCGGCGAGGGGCCGTTGGGGCCCGGCGAGGTCCCGGCGCGGCGGCGCTGGCCGGTGCCGTGGCCCTGGGGGCGGCCCGGCGGCGGGTGGCCGGGCGTGGGTGGGCAGGGTGCAGGAGTCCCGTTTCACCGGGAGGTGGGTGCCGCAAGTTGGACGGCTTGGGCAGCCTCTGTCAGAAGGTTGGGCTGGCGCAGGGTAGTGCCGTGGCTGTGAGGTGGCTACGGACTCGTGACAGGACAGGGAGGAGAGGGTTTGCCTGAGACGCACGCAGAGCAAAGTCCTGTCCTCTCGGACCGGAGCTTACTTAAAATCGAAGCGGGATGCCGTTGTGCACAACTGCAGCTGCAAATCCCTGAGACTTCTTTTACTCCAGTGTGTTGGGTAGTCCGAGCTCTGAAAAGTTACAGTTAACTAAGTGCCTTGTAAAGGAAAGGTTTAATAAGGGTATTGCTTCTGTTTCACTGTCGAACAAGCGGATGTGTTTGTTTTTCATTGAATGTATCTAGCGTTGTTAAACTTCACTCACTTGGTGAGCACTGAGATAGAAAAGACACTAGCTGTAAGGCAGTAGAAACTCTTGTGTAGTTGCCAGATTTGCTTTCAGCTGTTGGCATGGGCAAAAGCATCTGAAAGAGTTGAGGGAGTTGCTCAATTCGTGCCTAAAGGATCTTTGGTCCATCTGTCGATACAAGAGCATCCAAGATTTTGGCAGCTGTGGTGCTGGAAGGCTGGCTTACTAGACTTGCTGTTAGAATTGTGTTTTGAATTGGTGACCCAAAAGTGGAAATGTATGTGCTTCCATAAATGTCTGAAGCTATCTCCACTCTTTTTTGTTCTGAATGGGCCAAATGTGCAGCAATATGTTACTCTTTTTTTTTTTTCTTTTTTCCAGTTAGGAGTCCTTAAGTAGTCCAGTAGAAATAAAAAAGCTTCATTCAAGTTTGAAGCACTTTGTTCAAAAGGCCTTTGCAGCATGTCTTGAAGGTCATCATGCATGGGTTGTTAAGACAAGGCTCGGTCATGGGACTGTTCCTGAGAATACTTTCACTTTGTTTGATAAAGAAAGGACCTAGCACAGCTATGTTTGTCGTTTTGTTTGTAGCACAAAATGATGAACTCTTGGAACATACCTCTGGGGTCATGGCTAACACCTTAATTTCTAGCAAGTTATCTATACGCTGCTCTGTTCAGAATGAGCTGCTGTACCTTGGGTGGCTTTCCTTAGACAAAGTGGGTTGCTGCATGCTAGTTTCCTAAGGTGACAATGACAAAGTCCGTGTCTGAAATGAATTCATAACCCTGTGGCTAGTTAGCATAGCACCTAGAGCTGGGTTGGTGACTGTAGTGAACTGATTACCCTTATCATCTCTGTGTATGTGGATAATGGCAGAGCATTTTAAATATGCTTTTGATTATAACCTCAGTATATTTGCCTATTCACTGCTTTTGTTGCTAACTCTAGTTGCACATGTGCTTAACTTTAGCTACTTTCTTAATCTTAGTGAAGCTTGAAGACAGTATTGAACATGCTTTATAGAATTATGTGTCTTGATTATCCAGCTAAATGATAATGTTGGAAGAAAATGATGCACTATATAATATAGTAATTAAGTTCGACAACATGAATTTAAAATTACTGCAAATTGTGACAGTATCCCTGTTCTGTTAACTCATGGTCATTGAAGATTTCACTTCATTCTTTTACTACAGTCTTTTCCAGTCTTACACAGTGGGAGTGGAAAGCTGCCAGGGTTGACTGATCGAGTTCCTTGGTGTGGATAGTAACAGTTCAGCAGTGGCTATAGCTGCAAACAGGGATCTGGCAGCAGCCATTCCTTGACTGCTCATCGCTGCTTTCCGTGGACTGCTAGTGCTGGTGGGTCAGTGCTTTCCATTAAGCAGCTCCAGGTAGCACACCAATGTGCCCGTTTTGTGCTTAGTTATCTTCGTTAAGAAGGATTTTTTTCTTCCTTGGACAACAAGTTGGAAAAATGACTACCTTAACAAGGAGTTCTCACCAAACTATCTCCGTAGCAAATAGGCAGGAACTAATTTTTCCAGGCAGGGGAAGGGAGCCCCTTCCACTAGTATGTTTGATCCAGAAAGGATATAAGTCTGGTCTTGCGGTTGGCAGGCAATAGGAAAAGCAAGCGTCTCAAAGGCAAGTGTGTTGTTTCTCTCTAAGCGATTTTATGGAGTTGGGATCTATAGGACCACATATCTAGTGCGGTTTCGCAGATGCCAAATTGACATGACTGGAGAGAAGGTGCCACAAGCAGAAGAGCCATGAGAGCAGCAGCATTTTATTAACAGCAATGATCATGTAGGTTTGTGTGCACAAGTTTCAGTGGGCTCTTTCTGGAAGGTGGGAAAAGGTTTTTGTTTCTGCCAACAAGCAAGAAAAGATACATAAATAGATATGCAAATATTTTCTATATTGGGAAGGAAAACTGACCAACTTGGTTGCAAGTTCTGAACAAGGAAGTAAGGGACTCAATTCTGGAGTCCATGTAAAATAAACTTAAAGGTTATTCAGAAGTAGACAAAACAAAAGTGTAAAGAACTCTTTTAGCTTTAGATATGTGTGATAAAATGAAACATAATAACCGTGTCCTCTAATGTTGATTTGCAAATTGTGGGTGCTTTGTAAAACCTTGTGCAGAAAAGTTTCTCTGAAAAAGAACATGATCTGTTTTGAGAATATCTTCCTCAGGCTGTTCTTGTGTTCTTAGGTATACTTTATAGATTAATGAGTTAATCTAAAATTAAGGGTTAAGAGGTGGACTTTGCCTATCTAAAATCTGAATTAAAAATTTGAAAGAAAATTTGAAGTTTTTCAAGCCTTCATGGATAGTCAAGGAATTCTGAATTAAATGGTACTTTGACTGAAAAGCAGATATCTTAAAAATTGTGAAAATACTTGACAGTTCTTAGCTTTATCTCCTGGGTACAAACTTAGTCTTGATTAAGCATGCCAACTGATTATGAAAAAGCTATAGTTTACTGAAAATAAACACCAGTTCATCTACAAGGCTGGACACTAATAGTTACATGTGTCATCTTAGCACACCTCAGCAGTTTTGCTAACTCTTTGAAAGGGCAACTTTTTTTTTTTTTTTTTGAGTGAATCAAATTGCTTTCTTCTGGGCAAGGACACTTCATTAGTTATGAGACCTGTGCTTGTTTAGGGGCTCAGTGCAGGCTTTCCTGATTCTTTTTTTAGTGTTCTGAAGAAAGGTAGTGATATGTTCAGATAAAGTGTGCGAGTTTTTTACTTTCTAAAGTCTAGAGCAGAGAAAGCAGAGGTTTGTGTTTCTGGGATTGATTTCAGACTGTGCAGTACTTCAGCCTTAAAAAGAAAATGCACTTTATCTCTAGTGCAGCAGCTTTGTGTACTTGTAGGAAGTGTTACAAAAAGTTCAGAATATCTTGCTTACGGCATAGACCCATCCACGAATACAAAATAAAGCATAAAGTTGGTTCTGTGCAGATTATGTGTACTAGCACAGTACTGATAAAGTACTCTGTATTCATTTGTTGTAGGTGAATGTGCAAGCAGGGTTCAGATTGTTATGGCTTCCACCAACTCCTCCAATATCCCGGGATCCTTTGCAGCCCTCAGCTCTGTGAAGTGTGCTGAGTTTGTATTACTTTTTGAAATTGTGAAGGACAGCTTGAGTTTCAAGGATTGTTGAATAAGGCCTTGGATGTGACAATGCTAATGAGAGCAATACTTAAAATCTGAAGGAATCAAACAGTGAACCTGCAACTGGACAACCCACTTTAGTGTGACATTCTTCAAACTAGTCTAGTGAAAAACAGTCGGAAAATAGAAATAATTTTGTTTTAAAACCTCAAAAGGGAGTATGATGTGGTTTAACAGAACTGTTGAATCAGTTCCTTCTAATGAGGGAAGGGGTCCTGCAGCTTGAGAAAAGCAAGAACAAATTATCTCTGGTTCTTTGCTCTTACAGGTTATTTGCAGCAGAATTGGTCAAGTTACACTGTTAAACACCTTTACAGTAAGATGGATAGATTTTCAAGAACGCGTAAAAACTGCTTTCCCTCTAAGTTCTCCACCTAGCAATTTTAGGCTAGTTGTTTGACAAGAGGAAGAGAAAGAAATGAGAGTTAAGCCTATTTATCATCTTCTGAACTGATTTTATTTATTCTGAAGTCACTGGGATGCATAATTTGTCTCTTGTCTCTGTTTTGAAGAAGGAAGACTTGCTCACATCCCAAGTAGAGCTGTAAGGCTTGCTTAGACCAAATACTTGAAAATCCAATATTTTCTAATGTACAAGAAAATTTAAAAGGAAATTATATTACAAGTGTCTTTAGTAGTTTTGAGGGAGAAGAGAGATGGCTTTTCAGCAGATCTGAGCTTCAGCCTAACTTTTTTTCCTGTAAATAAAGTTTCAAGATGTGGTCTAATAGCAGTGAAACTAGGAGTTGTTACTGTCAATAGCAGCACTGTGCCAATTACTGCTCACCTGTTACATTGTAACAAAACTAAAAAACCTGACTTTCTCGTGGTATATATTCTGCATCTTCCTCTTGTGGTGGTACTCTCTTTTGTGGAACTTCTGTTACCTTCCACATCCCTAGTGTCCCCAAGCTCCTGCTGGCTGGCCTATCAGACGTCTGGAAAGGAATGAAAACTTTTCTGGGAGAACTGACTGCAGTTCCTCTTCCAGAAGGCAGGTGACTTTCATGAAACCCATGGGAACCATATCTCTGAGAATGTGTAGTGGGGCCAGAAGCTATTTAGCAGTTGAAAATTCTTATGCTGTAGTTTTCCATGCTGCATTCATATAGAAAGTCATGGCACTTAAATGCTTTGCACTGTTCTTAATTATTTAAATTGCATAAAGCTAGAAACTGTTCCAGGTACACCAGTTTCCTATCCCGTCTCTATGAGTGGCAGGAGCCCTGCCTTGTCCTTTTCTCTAAAGATGACTGGTCATACATCCTTAAGCATCTAGAAATGTATAGCAGGAAGGAGCTCTAGTTTTAATAACCTTGTCCACTTAGTATTCTTAAAAAAAAAAAAAACACCAAAAACCCGAATCAAACCACCCTCATGCAAACTGTGATAGGATTGCAGAATTTCATCAATGGTCTATTAACAGCATGCCATTGAATTCTAACTAGTTTTTCTTTTGAATATAGTTATGACAGTTGAAAATATTCTACTGTTTCATAAAACGTTACTCTTGAGTAATTTTTTTTATTATTATTATTTGATATGTGCTCAGGCTATGTAGATAGGGATTTTGCTTTTTGGAGATCCTGAAGGCTGGTAGGATTCTGTGGAAGCAGCAAATGCTTAGCAGCCTTGAGCTATAGTGTATCTTTTTGGAGTTTGTCAAAGAAAGTGTTTTGTGTTATGCCCATTTCATATTCACTTGAACTATTCACTTGCTGGATGTAAATATGTTGTATATTTTGTGTTCAGAAAGGGATTCTGTAATTCAAGAAGGAATGATTTTGAGTAAGTGATTGCTGTGGTTGTCTCAGCCTGCAGTAGAAATAACTAGCACTAAAATGTCGTAGAGGCTAATTTCTAGTTGAAGGATGTGTTTCAGCACTTTAATGGATTTAATGATTTTAATATAATATCTGTCAAATCAAATTTTGTGAACTACTACCCTGTAGTATGGTATTCATTTTTACAGTCTTTAAGCTTCCAGAAGAGGAGTAACATCCAGCAGTTATTTTATTTGTCGGTGAAGACTTAACCGCAATAGCCATTTATTTGACCTCGATCTACTATCCTCTAAATTTGCTACTGTTTGGTGTTTTTCGGTATTTCAATTCTGGACATTAACAGGTGGGAAAAAATGCTAATTAGATTAGAACAAATTCCCTCAAAGTTAACAAGGCTCAAGTATATTTACATATAGTCTTAATGCTGAAAACAAGATTTTAGGCTGAAACACTAGCTACGTGTAATATAATTAATTTAAAAACTTTTAACTTTTAATACCCCTATTTATAACTAATTTTAAATATAGACTTTCATTTTAATATTTCCCCAACTATGTCCATCTGACAAGTGCAGAGTTGTTCTGTACTTGGTGTTTGCATCTTTAACAGGTAGGATTATTAATTCAAGAGTAATGTTACTTTAATCTTTTTCTTTCGTACTTGGTTCTTCATGTCTTTCTCCTCTCCCTGTCTTTGTTCTCTCTCTTATTGTAAGACAGCAAGTGATCTGGTTTACAGCTTGTAGGTTTTTTTCTTTTTTCCCTGTTCCATGTTGGACTTTTTCCTAGCAGGTTTCTGCAAGAGGCTCGTTTGCGTGTGCTCTTTATGTCCAACATGGGGAGTCACATTCTAGTCTCTAAATCACATTTGCTGATCACTGTCTTTTCTGAAAAAGGGTTGTTTTGGCGTGGTGTTATAAATTGAAGAGTAGGACTTTGGATTAGAGTGTTTGTAATGTTTGTATGTTAAAGAAGACTTTAAGTGTTACTTGGCTTGTGTTTTTGTTTTGTTTTGTTTTGTTTTGTTTTTTAAACCTAGTACCTTAAGGATATGGCTACATATGTATCTCCCTCTGAAAGTTGTACCCATTTCCATAGAAGTCAATGGAAAAACAGGCAGCTAAACACCTCCCGTTAGCTGTTAAGATACTTACTCAATTTTGTCCATTCCCATAAAAGTGAGAAATATGTTTAATTGCTGATCTTAACACTTGTGAAATGAGGTATTGTGGTTAAATAGAATGCAAAATGGAGTTGGGCTTTGGGCATTGGTAGTGCTAGCCTACATTAGAAAAATTTGAAATATAACCGAGTTTTCAGTTACAGGGTTTTTTCCCCCCTGTTGGGACTGCAAACACAGTGCTTGTCTTTGGACCTTCTTACAAATATTAAAAGTTCCATTAAAAAGTTATGTTCTGCAACCGCAAAAGAATAGAGAAGTAACACATCATTGAACTGTATTTTAATGTCGAATGCTGTTTTGTGGTTTCTTTGACCTTAAAAGAGAATGGCTTTTTTGTTTGCAGCCTGTAAGTTTTCTTATCACTAAGTATAAACTTTCTTCTAAACATGCTTCAGTATTTCAAGTTCTGAAACACGATGGCCTTGTACAATGAACATTTGCAAGGAGTGTTTGCAGCGTGGGTGATTTCTGTCCTTGAATTTTTATTTCTGGTGATCTCTTAAAATTTAAAGCATTGAAATTCATCCCAATGACTTTCAGTAAAAATGCTTCTGAAAGTACAGTGATTTGTTTTATTTTTGAGCTTTCAGTTGGGGTTTTTTGTTGTTGTTCGTGGCAAAATTATGGCATTGATATCAACAAAAAATATATGTAAATAAAAATAGTTATAATACATTAAATGCCAAATGACTTGGCTATCTACAGTAGCAGTACCAAAATAGCAACTGCTGTCATAAATTTATATTCCTGGATTGACATTTTAAAACTAATTTCTCCATTTTTACCTTGATTGACCATGTTACTGAGAGTTTACCTCAGATCAGTAACTGGAAGTAAGTGGATATTTAAATTTTGACCCACTTACTGAATCACAAAGTCCTGGGTTATATATGGTAAGATAGAGAAGTTGTGTATTTGTATAATGTCACCACAGAAGTATTCTTCCTTCTTGGAGCTTCCTGCCAAGTTTGACCTTTTTTTTTTTTTTTTTTTTTTGGGGGGGGGGGTCATAGCTGCAATTAAATCAGTCCTAGACATGCCAGTGTTGGCTCTATAATCATGCTTTGCTCTCTTCATAGTGACTAAAATCTGTGTTTTGGCAGGTGTGCTATTAACTTGGAGCTGATAAGCTGGCCCTCCCTCTTGAAAATGAGGGAGTAACTGCTTCATTGCTGTGGTTCATTACGGGACAAATTAACCCTTGGAACTGGTTATACTTTAATGCTAAATATTAAGGCAGTTTTGTAATTTTTTTTTTTCCATTAGGATTAGATGCCACTGGTCTTCCTGAAACTAATGGTATTTATTTCCTCATGTGCTATGTAAAAAGGAAAAATTTGTGCGTTTTAACTCATTACTGAATGGTCCACTAATTAAAGTCAAAAGAGCAGGTTTTCCCTTCCATTTTCTCCTCCTAAGAGAGCACTGCCAAGTTTGCAGAGTTCTCATTTCAAAATAAGTGTTTTGCCTTTGCTACTAGAGAAGACTAGAGTTCTTGGAAATGCACAGTCGGGAGATGCTTCAGCTACTGAAAAAACTGCAAGGATAGAACACAGGAGTCTTTCTGCCCCACAGAATAGATTAAAAAGTTTGATTTTTTTTTTTTTTCCTCCCAAGTTTTGTATTAAAAAAAAAAAGTAGGCTCAAGTTCAATTTTTTTTTTTTTTTTTTTATTTTTTTTTTTTTTCCCCTCCCAAGTTTTGTATTAAAAAAAAAAAAAGTAGGCTCAAGTTCAATTTTATTTTTTTTCTGCCTTGTTTTGGAACAGGTTGTTTGATGAAAACTATTTTGAAGCAATAAGGCTTTCAAATTTTCTGTATCAAAGAAACTGACAACCTAAGAATTCTTTATGGAGTGTGCCTATTCAAATTCCTCATAGAAATGATACTAAAGCAATTTCATGCTAGCTGATGAGGTTCTGAGGGAACTCAATGGCTAAACTTGATTAAGCATCTACAACTAGAATTTGTTTGGATTCATAGAGGTAGGCACCTTCAAAGGGATGGAATTCTTTTTCTTTTGTCTTCAGTTTATTCAACTAGTTCTTTTCAATACTAAATTTAATCAAAGATTATTCTACAATGGAAAAAAGTATCAAAGCTGGATATTCTGTCTTTCCATCTCTGACTAAAACTAGATGTAAAAAGGGTTAGATCTATTAATTCTGAAATGTTGCTTGACTTCTCACTTACTACAGCAGGTGATACGTGTCTTAATTTAGCAGCTATCTTTGTGGGGAGGTGGCTTCCCCACCCATTTCCAGGCACAGATTCTGCCCCCTCCCACATGTCAGCAGAATCTACTCGTCTCTGCCTGCATGGTCAGTAGATCTGTGTTTAAATCAGCTGAGGGATCCAGCAGAAACCTACTCTAGGCTGTTTTGTTTGCAGCCTTGATTTTCTGCTGAGCTAGCTGGCTAGTTGAGTCTTCCAAGACTACCCAGTTGCTAGACTCAGTGTGGGGGGGAAAAAAAAGGCTGTGCAGACGAGGGTCTATAACTGGAGAGGAGATTAAGAGAAATATCTTAGTGACAGCACAAGCTTTTATGGTCTTGACTGTGACATCAGCTTACACGCTTATGCTTCATGTCAGTTAGTAAGTCACCTTTAAAGGCAGAATGTGCTT
The DNA here is from genome assembly GCA_011057875.1 of Pterocles orientalis. NCBI lineage: Eukaryota > Metazoa > Chordata > Aves > Pterocliformes > Pteroclidae > Pterocles > Pterocles orientalis. Next base: position 794,481 of record WKFP01014268.1, read on the forward strand.
TCAATTTTTAATGTATGTGTTTGTATGTTTATATTAAACTTTTCTAAGCTTTCTTTAATATTTTTTGTACATTAAATATTCTGATTTCAACATATCAAATGCACCTTCATATAGAGCATAAAAAATAAATCAACAAGGAAGGACATAATTTCTGAGTGTAATACGTTATGTACAGGGGAAGTATGCCAACTATGTAAATACTTGCATGTATTCAGAAGCCGTGTGTTCTCCTGATTAGCTTGAAATATCAAATTGCATCCGGTCATGTTCTATGTACTTAAAAAATCCAAACCAAATTTGAATTAAATAGTCTTATTTTTTAAATTAAATCTTGAAAAAGTGATTTGACTAGTGTGAGAAAGTTAACTTTTTAGTTCTGGAGGAAGGTAACCTCTGTTGGCTCTTGCCCCTTGATGCCATTTTTTGATATTATAAACCTTGTTGCCCTTGTGAATTCTGTACGTTGTATGGCATATATTGATTTACTTTGTTTTGAAGGGAATGGCTAGGTATTGAATTTGGGGTGAAGAAGGTGATTAATATGTTTTTTGAAAGTTTCTGTTGGAGGAAACTGTACCTGAAGCATTATACATTGGCTAAGACTCCTTTTCCTTAGTTTGCATTAAATTTTGGTTTTTCAGGAATAGGAAGAAGTTCCTTTAAAAAATAAATCAATCACTATTTCATAACAAATGTGGTGTTCTTTAAGCAGCCACTTTCTTCCATAGAGTCTGAAACTAGAAGAATATCTTAAGAATGACTAATTCACTGCCTAACTATTATTACTGTTTTTTCTTAGCATTTCTTTCTAATCTATCTGCATTTTGGTCACTGTTTTTATTGCATAGCTGCCTTTTAAAAACTAATAGCAAGCCAAGAAGAAAGAGCTTAAAAGAAAGTAATTGCTGTTTCAAATACATAGGGAAGTTCCTGGTAGATGCCGCATAACTGAGTCTTTCAAGTTTTAAAGCTAAGTTACAATGTTGACTGGTTTCTGTGTAATTGTAAAATTATGGAGGAATTGCTGTAATGAAGTAACTTTTCCTAAATGTAGTATTTAAATAGGAGAACTAAGTTTAATATTTTATTAAACAGAGAACTTGGGAATGTTTAGTGTACAGTCTGCTTTTGATTTTTTGCTGATGCAATATCCAAAATCCTGCATTTTCCAGAATTTACTGATGATTTGCAGTTTAAATGATGATTATTTGATTGTCTAATTGTAAATGCTTGCTACCTCTGGGACTTGCTCTTGCGGCACAATAGAAGTTTCTGGTTTGCGTTACAAAACTATCTGAACAGCAATTGAGGCACAAATTGTAGGCAGAGTAACTCGCAGCATCTGCAGCCTGTGCCAATAACTTGTTAAAACTGCTTCTTTCTCTCAAGTTTCCATTTGCCCAAAGTTGCTGTAATAATTGCTGTTAAAGAATTGAAGGGGAAGCAAAAAATGGTCATGCAAGGTGTGTTGAAGCTGTTGAAATCTCTCATCCTTCTTTCTCTTTCTCTCTTCTTTTCCCTTTGTTTCTTCCAGCCAGACAGGTGACTCCCTGTCATCCTCATGCTTTGGTGGTTTTCCTGTGCCACATGTCCCATTATGGGATGTGTTTTTTCACAGGGTTGGTGTGTATCTGGCAATTCATGCTGTTGAAGGACTTTTTGTGTCAAGTCTTGTCTTGTTTTGGCTTTCCGATTGGGAACACTTTGTTCAGGATTTATTTTTTTTTTAATGTGTTGGCTCCTCTGAGGTACAATTTCTTTTTTTTTTAAGCTAGATATTTTTAGACAAGAACCTTTAAGAACAGACTGTTGTTGAGTTGCTTCAATTTAGTGTGAAATTACTAAGTGGTTTTGTGCCTGCTGTAAAGGGACATAGATGATAGAGGAGCACAGTATCCCTATAAAAAAAAGTAGAGAAGCCTCCTGCACACGTAATGAGTGTTTAAAGGGTGAAATTCCCTTGCTGATGGTGACCTCTAAACTTAATCTAGTGAAGTAATCACAATTTGACAGATACTGGCTACAGAGACAACAGTTGTTACCGTGAGAACCCGTAGGAGATAGGCAAGTTATTTAAGAAGTGGTGCTGTATAGACAAATGTATCATCTTTTGTATGTATTGAAGATGTTCTGATCAGTTAATGTTTTCACTGTGACAGTTAATTTGCAGTTTAAAAACTGGGCACGGCTTCTATTGGCAGTGTTGAACTTTAAATTTCTAATTACAATAGGAACCAAATGACAGCTCCAGATAATGAATTTGGGTCTCTTAATATTGATAAGGTATTGTGTTTCGTTAACTGAATATGCAGCGTTTAATAGGGGTTTTTTTTCTGCCTGTTACTTCCCAGGTAAAGATAGAAGGTTGCCCTGCTGGTTTAGTTGTGTGTTGATTTAGTGAATTAACAGGAACCAGATTCACTTGTAAACAGTTGGAGAGGGAACTGACTGGGTGCAGGGGGGATGGATGACAGTAACAGCATTGTCTGGACAACCTCTATTTGGAAGTAGAGATATATAGTATAACATCGTTTTGCTCTTTCTGATATTCCCTAAGAATGACTACCAGTGGTGGTAAATGTAGTGGGTGTGTAGGCAATCTTACCTATGGTCATAGTAACTTAAATAGCCATGTTATTAAATAGTTTGTGTCTGTGAAAACCATGATAGCTATTTAGCGAACTGTAGATAAAGTAGCAAGAAGCAGTTGGTGGCAAATGGCTAGAGAAAATATGATTGCTTAACATTTTATTTTTAGTAGTAACAAAATAGAGAATATAAAGAGAGTATAAAGGGGATAGGAGGGATAGAAAGGACTTGAGTATTTCACGATGATATTTTAAAAATGTAAGCATTAAAGATAGTTTGAATTCAGTACATTTAAACTATTAAAAAGTCCTTTGACTTGGCTTCTCAAGAATAACTTGTTTACTCAATTGGTTTAAATGGCTAATAACTGAAAATGGTCACCTTGAAGGGCTGGAATGCATTATGAAATAAAACTGATTTTAACTGCACAAAGTCCTTGGATTTCAAGAAACTTATCAAGAGAAATATTGTATTAAATGGGGACTTTGAGATAGACACGGTTGGAGAAATATAGTATGTAACTTTTACTAACAAAAAGAAAAGTACATCTGTAGTAAATAACTTGCATTACAAGAATAGCTTTGAAGAGCTTAGTGCTGGGTGGAGGTTTCCTGGGTATGGTGCCAACTAAAAGGTCTGTCCAGGCTTCCCTCAGGCTTGCTGTAAATACTGTTTCTTAAGCTACGTGAATTTTAAGAAGCTGAGGCAAGAATTTGAGCCTTTTATTTAAAATTATTCTTTAAACAAGATGCTTGCAATTTCCATGAATACTTTCGGTTCCTCTCTAGACTTTCAGCTTAGTCCTAAACGTAGCACTGGGGATGTAGTTCTGGACCTATCTGAATTTGGTAGAGCAGACATGCACCCCAGGAATCTGATTAAATGTACTCTTATATTATTTCTTGACCAGTTCTGTCCATATTCAGGCCCTCACTTCATTGCTTCTTCCACCCTCCCCCCCCCAAGTAAAATTTCAACTCAAGTTCACAAGAAAAGACAATGAAGCAGAGAAGGCAGCTCTTGTCCAAATCTGGCCAGACCTGGACTGCCTCTTCATGCATTTCTAACCTGAGCTGCTGCAGTTGATCTCTTAGCTTTTGCTCTCACTAGCTCAAAGCAAGTGTTACTGGAAGAGGGGCGCGTTGCAGTCTGGGGCAACTGTGTGGTAGGTTTAGTTTTAAAAAGTTTGCAGAACATCTTATCTGCATGCTATTACACCATAAAATATTCACAGTGTGCCATAAGATTAGTTGAAAAAGACTCCAGCTGTAACTCTGATAATGCAGGAAAAAAGCAGGAAAGATTAGTAGCATTGCTATTTCTGAAACATTTTTGACAGGAGTATATGTAGGATCTTGTGACTTTTTTTGGGAGTAAACTGTGCTTTACGCTACAGAAGAGGACCAAAAGGGGAGTGGAAGAAAACAGGCAGTATCTTGAAATCTGATATGACTCTCTCCCCACCCTTGTAGCTGCAGATCTAGAACTGAGTTTAATTACGAGTATGCACGTAAGATGGACCAGCCAGGGCAGCTAGAGAATGTTTTATCGGTAGGAGCACCAGTGCTGCAGGTCTGCATCTTGTTTCTAGATATGACTAACTTCTAGCTTTTCTCAGCCTTTGTTTAGCCTAGCAAAAAGGACAAGCTCTTCTTATTGACATTACAGGATCTTAACTACTATGCTTCTGTTTTCTGCCTCTGCTTCAGTTTACGTTCCTGTTGTTGAATATATATATATGCAGTTCTAATCGTCCAGTATTTCATATGAGGTCTTACACTTCATACAATTCTGTTGATACTCTATCTGTTTCCATTAAAAAAAGCCTTTGTTTTTTTTAGTACCTTTTAGAATTACCTTACCTACTTGTGGATCTATGTGTACCTGCTGTTTTGGTTTTCCTTCTGATAGTCTGAATAGCCAGCCTTTTCTTCCTTCACCACTGCTTTATAGCTATAGATTTGTTGATTGATCCCTTCCAACTGTACATGTTTTCTAGTATGATCATCTGTTCTTCCTCAGCATGGGCAGTATCTTCTGACTTTGCTGTCAGTTCTTGAAGTGCACGTTGTGTTTTTACACTGACTGTGAATCAGCATGGGAAGCAAACTTGCTCTGTAATGAACATCAATGATGGTTTGTTTTTATCCTGATAACTTTATACAACCTATATCCTGATTTTCCTTAATACAACTGTTGTGTTCTTTGATTAATCCTTATTCTGTCTGTATGATTAAACTTCCTAAAAGGTACTCGCGTCTGCTCAGGTCTGCTGCCTTATCCCTTTCTAAGAAACCATCTATCACAACAAAATGAGATTAGCGTGACATGAGCTATTTGTAATGTAACTCTAACATAATTTTGCTGCTTTTTCTATGCCTTGGTGTCCTTAGTTACTGTCCTTAATTAGTTTTCTTCAAAGTCTATTCTAATATGGCATGTAAGTCAACTTAATGTCTGTAGTTGAGTGACTCTAATACATTTGTTTTGAGTAGTGATATTTACTTTTATTCTGTCATAGAGTGTCATAACTTTACAGATTCATTAAAATGTTTGATAGTAGATTTACACTTTTCACAACATTACTCCTGCTCTGTGAGTGGGGGGGTGACATCCTGAGGTCTCTTCTAACCTAAACTATTTCATCGTTCTCTGATCTACTTCCTTTAGTGATTTAGAATGAGTAATACCTGAACTTCCAAGTTCTTATTGGTTATGTTAGACAGTTTAAGAGTGTAAGATTTTTTTTCATCTGTATGGTTAAATAGCAATATCTTTTTTTACAGATGCTGTTATAATGCTCATGTACGCTTGCTGCACTGTCAACAGTGTCTTTAATTTTTAGGATATGCGCAATATCATTGCCCCCAATTTCAATACCAGTTTACCACATACCATTTGCATTTTTTCATTTTTCTCTCTCTGATTTCAGGATTTTTTTTGCTTTTGTCTTCAACCTATTGATTTATATTTATATTTGATTTATATTTCATGAAATTATTTACAATAATATATATTGACAGTGCCTAGTATACGGGGCTCTAACCTCTGCTGCTATGAAGTTAAGAAATCTGCTTTTCCCTTGGTCTCATTGCAGAAAGGTAGAGTCACGAAGGGAAGTGTGTAACTGGTAGGAAAAATATGCAACCTTAAAATATTTAGTCAAATGTTAATTTCTGGGTCTAGTACATGCAATGTTTGAATAACAGTCCAGAATGATGTTTGATGTCAGTTTGCACAAGGTAGTCTTCTCCAATCCAACTTGGTCTTGTTCTCTTGGATTTTGAATAATTCAGAAATAGTCATAGTCTCTGGTTTTGCTTATGTAAAAATAAAGAAAAATAAAGGAGATGGACATAGGATTTTCCTACACTTCTGCATTCCTGATCTAATTCGGGTTTTTTGATAGGTTTGAATTTATTTTCAAATGGGCTTTGTATTTTTAAATAGCTTAGTTTGTGTTGCCAGAAGGAAAGCACTATTGTAGGTATGAACTTTAATCTTTGTGGGAAATAAAAAATCTGAAAAATGTTAAAAATAAATCAGAAAGTGCTAAACTGGCTCTTACCCAACTTAATATTGCAAGTGTGTTGGAATCTGAAAAGGCAATTTAAGGGATCTGAAAAAGAAATAAGTGGAGAGGAGTGAACAGGTCTGGGAAGCTGTGGAAGCAGCAGAAGGATGCTATAGTAAAGGTTGCTAGGCTACTGCAAGGGAAGCATTTGCAGAGCACTGCTCAGCTATGCCGAGCATTTTTACTACCCAGCTGCTAAGTAATCTGTGTATAGTATTGCTGTTTTCCTGGCTACCGTCCGGAAAGGGAAGTTTGAACTGCTAAGGAACATTGTCCCTTTGCAGGATGAAACTTGGTCACATGCCAGTTATTACCTTTTGCAAGACTGACTGTTTTTGGTTTCGGTCACATTGACTAACAAGGAATGTCAGGAATTCTGCTGAACATGTTTGAAATGGAAGAGCAAACAATAGGTCTTTGATTCAAGTATAAAAGTATAAAACTGTTGCGTGAATTTAGCTTGTTCTGGTGGTGCTGACTTGTGAGCACTTGGTTTGCCTGTACCATTTTGGCCTTCATTTCTTCTACCCTGTGCTAAGAAGCTTACTGAAAATGGAATGTGGATTCTCTCTATTTCATCTGGATTTGATGTAAATTTTGAAATATTTGTAAGAATGTGTAATTACCAGTACCAGTAAAAAGTACTTATTGCAATTACAAATGCAAAGTCATCAGTTTTTCCTCTGTAAGGGAAGGTAATTCTTCATCTGCTTTTTTATTAATGGGTTCCCTCTACTGTATTTTGCTGTATTTAGCTGGAAAGCACATGCATTTATGATTCTTCTTATTTGTAATTTAACCTTTGATCTTTGTCCCAGGAGATGATTTGGACGGAAAGTTAAAGCTAACAGTTACTACTACAGACAGCAACAGAAGAACTGAATATGGAATTAAAGTTATGGTGTGTTAGTAATGATTCCTTTGCACCTGTTGTCTTTCTCTGTGAGCTCTAACACAGTAACCCAGTTCTCTTTTTTTTTGACACTATTTTGTGAAGATGTATCACAATTCTGCCAATACTGTTGTGTTACGAAAAAGCCAGACACTGAATACACACTGTAGGATGCAACAGCAAAAAAGATAATTTACTCTGTAGCATCCATGAAGGTGCAGTAGATGTAAAGTAACATGGATTTAATCCAAGTCCAGTGTCCTGTTGCCAGCTGGGGACTCCCGAGGCAAGCTAACTTCCCCGGTATACGGTCTCCCAACTTGTACTGATTTGTGGCCCAGGGTTTTCATGAACTTAAACGCACTCTTGATAGAAATGCTCTGTATGAAGTTGTCTTCTGTGAATTTGTGTAGATGCTTTTCAAATCTACGTAAAATAATAGTTTTCACCTATTATGCCAAGAATTCCAAAGTTGACCCACCTGTGTGTTGAATGAATGACTGACATGTGTTTGATTCTTATCTGTGGATTTTGCTCAGTGATGTCCATTTCTTGTGTTGAGAAACTGTGGACAATTGTTACCTATAGCTTTCTTCATTCCATAGGTGGTCTTATAGATACTGTTCTCAGATGGTTCTTTTCCTGGGGGAAGGCTTCTTGTCTATTAACCATTCCTTGTAGCTGTGGATATGCTGTTTTGAGCATCCTGGTTGTCTCCTGCACTGTGCCTCTTTTAGTACTGTTACATACTTTTTGAGATGAGTAGGACCCAGGATTGGGTGCAGTATTAAGGATGGATTTTAAACAGTGACATAATGTGTCCTGCTTTGTTTTCTAAGGCTTTTATAAGAATTCTTAACATTTGTTTATGTTTTACCACTACTGTTATTTTTATTACTTCAGAATCTTGTTCCAAGTGAATACCTTTTTCACAGCTTGTCATCAGCTGTGGGATGTTAGGATTCTGGGCTTTCTTAAACTAAAGTGATTTTCTGTACATTCCTTTACAGTGGATTTCTTGTGCTAGTTGAATATTTGCTCACACAGTTACATAAAGAACTCATGACACTGTGCATATTTCTTACTTTTATAGCTTAGAATAGCTTAGAATTATCAAAAACCTTCTCATGTTTATAATAATTGCAATAATATTTTCAAAACATTTAAAGTATATGATTGCCTTCACAGTACAGATTGTATGTGAGATTAATGACAGGACTGGATATTTTTGATTCCCCTTGCATTGATTTACAAACTCAATCTCTTGCAGTTTTGTTGCTAGAGAAGATGGAACATGATGACATTTGCAATAAAACTCTGAAGATTACAGACTTTGGTCTGGCTAGAGAGTGGCACAGAACAACCAAAATGAGTGCAGCAGGGACTTATGCGTGGATGGCTCCAGAAGTTATCAAGTCCTCTATGTTTTCTAAAGGAAGTGATATTTGGAGGTAAGAAGTTTGTCTGCTGAAGACCATGTTCAGTACAACTATGTTGAAGTTTTTGAATTATTTTTTTTATTTGGGTTTTTTTGTAGTTTCCTATGTTATTGTCTCGGTATACGGCAAGTATAGCTGTTTGAAGAAACATATTAATTTCTCAGCATCTCATTAATTTGATCTTCCTGTAGTTATTCATGACTTACAAATTGGGGGAGCGAGAGGGAAAATAACAGGGGTTTGGTTTTTTTTGGGGGGGGGGTGTGGTTTTGGTGGTTTTTTTTTCTTTTTGGAAAGCAAGATATCATTAAGAGAAGCCTTTAAATGTCTGTTTAAGATACCCAAGTTTTTTAATATAAACCTTAATATAGACCCTTAATATAAACATCCATATGCTCTTGATACATTAATGTATGATTGATCTCATATTGGCATGTTTATATCAGATGTCTGAAAAGTCTCATTCTGCATAAAGAAATGGGACCAGCCAGTTATTGCCTTATATGACTGATAAATAAAAATAAGCTGCAAACCAGAGCTTTGCCAAACGTTGACTTAAATTAGTGCTGTGGTTTAGGAATCCAGAATGTCATCATGTGTAAAAGTGAACACCAGATCTAAGCTTTTATATTTATAGAGATTTTGCTTCCAGTAGCTGGACTGAGGAGGGTGTGTTTAGCACAAAATGGTTTTAATTTGCTCTGATTTTAAAGGTGGCCAACTGCCTATGTTAAATTTTTGAATTTCTCATTAAAGTCATTGTTGTGGATCACAGAAACAATACGACTGTCAATACTGATGCTATTTTTGAGTGGTGTAGTGTGGGATATGTGTTTTATAGAAAGGTGATTTAAACTTTAGTTTTAATTTAGTTCTGTTTTGTGAGTGGGGAAAAGCAGTGGTTGCACAATAGGCTCTAAAAGCTGCTGTGCCTCACACTGGAAAGTCTACTTTTCCTTTCTTTTTGAAATGTTTTATCTCTGAAGGATCCAAGGCATCTATTTGGGGAAGAAAGGGAGGACTTTAATCTGTTCTCTCATGCCTTCTTATGCATGTTCTGTGTTGTATAAATCTTAAATAGGGTCCATTTTGCTTAGATGCCTGATATTCTACAGTATGAAGTAATACTTTTGGTATTCTCAGAATGATTCTGTATCTGCAGTACTGTTTTGTGACGCTCATTTGTCTTGTGTGTGGAACTGATTTTCAGCATTTTGTTTACATCAGTCTGAGTGGATGCCCAGTTGAGAAACACCTTTGGCTTTATTCTTTTCTTCCTATTCTTTCTTCCTTTTTTCTTTATTTTTTTTTTTTTTCTTTTGCGGGGTGGAGGTTGGGTGTAGGCGTTTCCCTAATCAGCTGTATTCCATGCTTAATTACAGGTCCTGTCCAGTCTTGTTGCTGTGATTTTAGGTATCTGAGGGGGTATGCTTTGGTGCAATTATTTTATATTCTGCTGCAACATTAGTTTACATTTTTGGAACCTACAGTATTTCTCTTCTTCGCCTTCTCTCCTGCACGCCTCTCTTGTAAAAATGTAAGTATTTAGCTCAATGATGGACATCTAACAGGAGAGGTTTTTAAGTAGAAAGGCTGTGTTGTACAGTATAGTTTAGACCTTCTTGGCTTCTAAAGATTTTCTACTTACTGCACCTTGATCTATTCTGTTGCTTATCTTTACTCTTTCTTTAAAAGAAAAGCAAATAAAGAATATCCTGGTTATGGGAGTGTTTTTTGTTTTAAAAAGTATTCAGGTTACAAATTTAAGTTTGGGTCTCTCTAAGACAAGAACACAGTATATATTGGGAAGGTTTTAAAACTTCAGCGACACATACTGAGTATTGAGTTTCCAAAAGAAGTGTGGAGACCTATTATTAAAAAAATAATAATGATAAAGAGCAGTTGAGGCTGCTCAATTATACCCACATTGGCAGCTAGACTTCCAGTATCAGTCAGTGCTTGGAAATGTTGTGGGAGTATTTTTGTGCAGAGGCTTCCAGGCTGCGTGCTCTCAGGTATCATCCTAGATAGCAGAACAGGTGCTTTCCAGGCCCTGCATGTGTATCCTCTTGCTGCCCAAAACCAGAGTTATAGCTACTGTATGTATTATTCTTACTTCCAAATGCCCAAAGAAGAATTCTGCGCTTTCAGCCCTACCCTCCCATTGACCATCATGCATTTCTTAGTGGTATGTCAATCTTGGTTTTGTGTATGAAGCCTGAAAGTGCAAATATGCCCACAGATTTCCATGTGCTGATAGTGTGCTTCAACCGTGGTCTTTACAGTAACGCGTGTCTCTATTGTACAAGCTCTTGGCAAAACTAGGGAGCACTTACTGTACAGCAGAATTAGCAGCTGCTTTTGCCTGGCACATTCATATAATTTTGGAGTGATTCATGTTGCAATGCTTAGTAAGTTCTGCTTTAGAAGATGGATTGTAGAGTAAAATAAACGTTGAGAACTTTAATTACCTTCGTTTTGATTAGCTTTTAAAATACATAAAACCATCAAGTTATTGCTGGAATGAAATGCAAAATCACGTTTGACAGCAGGAGAATTTTTTTTAATAATGAAAATACTTAAAAGGACACATTTTTGAAAGTGTATTAGTTTTCGTGTTTTGAAAATGTTGGCCTTTTGCAGAAGATGGAGAAGGAGATGGCTTTTGCTCTTTTGAAAAAAAAAAAAAGCTATTTCTTAGAAGCTCTGGCTATATACATAGGAAAACTGTACACGGGCTGGTGAAATCTAACACACAAAGTAGCTACTTCTGTAGTTGGAAGAGTTAATAAATAGTCATTGTCCTAGATAATGATAGACAGTACCTCACAAAAACTCCAGCATGGCAGGGCTAGAATGTCTTTAAGATTCCTCCCTACAGTTTTCCTGCTAGTGCTCTGGCTCTTGGAATTCAATATTAGGATTGCTTTCATTAAAGGAGGTGCTTTCAGGCTAGTACTGTGTTGGTCTGTTTAAAATTTTACAACCACCTTCTTGGCACTGTTGAGAACTACTTAGGATTAAAGGCTTAGATTGTAAATACAACTAAAGCTAATAGTGTGACACGACTTTTCGGAAAAGATGATTTTAGTTAAATCTATTGTTCTACTTAACTTCAGAGTTCATGCTAAAATACGTATAGAATAGTCTGAACAAGGGAATTTCTTGAATTAAGAACATTCTACGCTTGCTGAGAGAGCATGTTTTTATTTTTACACTTTCTCTATGCACACAGATGAGATTTAGTTCAGTAGAATTCCTCCATCATGCGTAAAATGTGTATGCACTGCAGGAAGTGTTGTATTCATTATTCTCAGAAGTATCACTGATTTAAAACAAAATGGGAATTCATTATTTTATCCTGTCAGTAGACAAGCAAGTGCAGTGATTAGACTGGGAAAAAATGGGAGGAAATTAAGAAGATTTTTATGATAGGCAGATTTTTATGATAGGCAGAACTTCTTAGATAAACAGAGCATCAATAAACAAAACACTGCTGATATTCATGCTCGTATTACATAGTTTGCTGTCTTATTATTTGTTAAAATTATGTTGTAAGGTCTTGTATAATGCTGAATGACTCTTTCCCATTAAGGAGAGAATGATAGAAAAACTTTAATCACAGAATGCTAGGGATTGGAAGGGACCTCGAAAGATCATCTAGTCCAATCCCCCTGCCAAAGCAGGAACACCTAGATCGGATCGCACAGGAACGCATCCAGGCGGGCTTTGAACGTCTCCAGAGAAGGAGACTCCGCAACCTCTCTGGGCAGCCTGTTCCAGTGCTCTGTCACCCTCGCGGTAAAGGAGTTTTTTCTCATATTCAAGTGGAACCTCCTATGTTCCAGCTTGAACCCATTGCCCCTTGTCCTATCACTGGATGTCACAGAGAAGAGCCTGGCTCCATCCTCCTGACACTCACCCTTCACATTTTTATAAATGTTAATAAGGTCACCCCTCAGTCTCCTCTTTTCCAAGCTAAAGAGACCCAGCTCTCTCAGCCTTTCCTCATAAGGGAGATGCTCCATTCCCTTAATCATCTCTGTGGCTCTGCGCTGGACTCTTTCCAGCAGTTCCCTGTCCTTCTTGAACTGAGGTGCCCAGAACTGGACACAATATTCCAGATGAGGTCTCACCAGGGCAGAGTAGAGGGGGAGGAGAACCTCTCTTGACCTACTGACCACCTCCCTTCTGATACACCCCAGGATGCCATTGGCCTTCTTGGCCACGAGGGCACAGTGCTGGCTCATGGTCATCCTGCTGTCCACCAGGACCCCCAGGTCCCTCTCCCCTACACTACTCTCCAACAGGTCAGTACCCAACTTATACTGGAACCTGGTGTTGTTCTTGCCCAGATGCAAGACTCTACACTTGCTCTTGTTAAATTGCATGAAATTTTTCCCCGCTCAAATCTCTAGCCTGTCTAGGTCTTGCTGGATAGAAGCACAGCCTTCTGGTGTGTCAGCGACTCCTCCCAGTTTCGTATCATCAGCAAACTTGCTGAGGGTGCACTCTATTCCCTCATCCAAGTCGTTGATGAATATATTGAATAGCACAGGTCCCAATACCGAACCCTGGGGGACTCCACTAGATATAGGCCTCCAACTAGACTCCATCCCATTCACCACAACTCTCTGGCTTCTTTTCTCCAGCCGGTTCACAATCCATCTCACTACCCGATCATCCAGGTCCCACTTCCTCAGTTTAGCCGCAAGGATACTGTGGGAGACGGTGTCAAATGCTTTTCTGAAATCGAGATAGACCACATCTACTGCTTTGCCATCATCTGTCCACCTGGTAATATCCTCATAAAAGGCTATCAGGTTGGTCAAGCATGACTTCCCCTTGGTGAAGCCATGTTGACTGCCTCTAATGACCTTCTTATCCCTGATATGCCTAGAGAGAGCATCAAGAATAAGTTGTTCCATCACCTTTCCAGGGATGGAGGTGAGGCTGACCGGTCTAAAGTTACCTGGGTCCTCCTTCTTGCCCTTTTTGAAGACTGGTGTGACATTTGCTTTTCTCCAGTCCTCAGGCACCTCCCCTGTTTCCCACGACTTGCCAAAGATGATGGAGAGTGGTCTAGCAATGACTTCCGCCATCTCCCTCAGCACCCATGGGTGCATCCCATCGGGACCCATGGATTTATGGGTGTCCAGATTACTTAACTGCTCCTTAACCCAGTCTTCATCTACCAGAGCAGACTCCTCCTTTTTTCTGACTTCCTCTGGGGCTTCAGGGGTACGGGACTCTTCAGGAAAGCCTCCGGCAGTATAGACAGAGACAAAGAAGGCATTCAGTAACTCTGCCTTCTCTGTATCTTCTGTCACCAGAGCACCCACCTCATTCATCAGTGGGCATGTGTTCTTCTCCCTGTCACATGTGCTCTATTCGAGGTGGTATTTCTAGCGCTAAGAGGTACATAGTAAGGGAAGGGGTACGTAGCCCTTACCTCCCCACTGCTGTGTGCATTTCTCCTCATGTAGATGAGTTCAATCTAGTCCTGCAAAACTTGTAGGTAGTTTTCCACAGACGTGGGGAGAAAGGGCAAGAGCAATACTTTGTATGCTGTTTTTTCCCTTTGCCTGCTCACTTTACTATTCAAAAGCAGCAATAGGTTGTCCTTTGTGTCCTAGTTCTACAAATAGTGGTTCCCTGGCAGGAAGAGAAGCCAGAGGGGCACAACAAACCCAGTCGTAAAGTCCATTCTAGGCTTACATTCTAAAAGGAATAATTGCTACCTCCCCAAAAATGACTCTGAAAGCTATCCATTTGAGTGGTGGTGGAATAGGAGCTCTAGAGCAACAGCAGCAAGTGTACTGTCCCAGCTCTTTGAAAGGGCTTGGATCATTTGAGCAAGCCAAGCATTGGGCATATGGACCCAAAGAAGGTAAAAGCAATACCGAGCTCTTCTTCTAGAGTGGAGAGAATAGCAGAAATTCTTACAAGTACTGTTGCTGCAATAGGAGTTCCTGTGACTCTTGATTTCTGTACCTGACACTGAGAAAAGATTTCTTTGTGCCACCACCTTTCACTAGAGACAACGTTGGTTTGTTGTTTGGTTTTTTTTCTAGTGTGGAGAAATTAGTTGTGTGTGTGTAATCACTTCTCTCAAATCTTGTTGCATCTCCTGTAGGAAGTGAAAAGTTAACAGGCCTTTATGTAATGTACAAGGAATTAGAAATCAAAACTTCCAAACAAAGCTGGGGCTTTTCTGTTGTTTTTTATTACTATTTTTTAAAAAACATCAGCTCATACATCTAGGTAAATTATTCTGAAATGTTTGGAAAGGGGAATGGCCTGAACGTTCTGCTGAGGTGTGGTTTGGGGTTTTTTTGGGTTGCTTGGTTTTTGGTGGGGAGAAAGTTGCTTGGTTTCTTGTCGTTCAGTCTTCTGATTTACAGTGAGATTTACATGATACTAACGTTTCTATAGAAGTGACTTCAAGCTACATTTTGAATAGGAGTGTGAGCCATTCTTAGAGTTGCATCCAGTTTAGTTAATCACTGTTAGTGGAAAGGTGCAAGATGACGAAAGTAAAGCTGACTCTTAAATACGTTCACCTTTGACATGGGAAATCATTAATTTCAGTGCATAGTTGGACAGATACTTGTTTGTTCTTGAGTAAACAATGTGTCAGTATTCAGAAAATAACTGTTTAAAAAAATTGCCTTTTGTAGTTACGGAGTGTTGCTGTGGGAACTGCTAACAGGAGAAGTTCCTTACCGCGGCATTGATGGCCTTGCTGTGGCTTATGGAGTTGCTGTCAATAAGCTTACTTTGCCTATTCCATCCACCTGTCCTGAACCGTTTGCAAAACTAATGAAAGGTATCTATGCTGTTTCTTCATATGTATTTAAATATTCATGTTTTGGGGGGTATGTATCTTTTCCTGTAATAGTCATGGCTTTGTAAATTAAACGCCTCATTTGATAATGTGCTGTGTACAAACTATATTGTTTTTCTTCACACAGCAATCTGGTCTTACGGGCAGGTGAATGTGTTTCTGAGGAAGTCATGCAGTATTACAGTGTACCACATCAGTTCACCAATAGTGCCACAGTAAATTTTTTGCTCTGGTTTTACTGATTTCCTTTTACACTTAAATTGCATTAATTATCATAAACTGGAGGATATGCTACAGATTGATTAAAATCCCAAGGGGAAGAATGGCAAATGCCATCTTTTCCTGACTGTTTCTTCCTGAGTGTCAAAAATGTTTCAGAAACACTTTAGAGAGAAGTAAACATTGCTTGCTAATGGCTATTTCCTTGTGTTTAACGAGTTTCTTTACCTTTTCTATGTATCCCTTCTGTGCAGTACTGCTAGCTTTGCTATTTCAGATCCTAAAGATAGACATGAAAAAAAAATGGTCTATTAATACAAAAACAGTCCTCTGAGTACAGGCAGGTAGATGTCACTTCTGTAAATGGAAAAGGAATTAGGGAAGCCTTGCAGATAAAGGGAAAACATTAGAACTTGAAGTACAGTAGCAAGGAACTTGAAATTCATATAGTTCTTCAGTAAGTTCTATGTATAATTCAAAACTGATGGGATTTTGATAAATTCTAGAGTGCTGGGAGCAGGACCCTCATATCCGACCGTCGTTTGCCTTAATTCTTGAAGAGCTTACTGCCATTGAAGGGGCAGTTATGACTGAAATGCCTCAAGAGTCTTTCCATTCCATGCAAGATGACTGGAAATTGGAAATTCAGCAGATATTCAATGAATTGAGGACCAAGGAAAAAGTAAGTTGATTTTTCCAGTTGCATGGCAGTGAAGGAAAGGTATGTGTGTAGTTGCATTTATGTGACACACTGGTTTTGAACTTTTGAATTGTGACTTACCAATATAATACTAGAAATCTAACTTAGTAGTGGAGATACACTTGAGAGGATAAACTACTTGGACGAGAGGATGTACTCTCATTAAAATATTATTTATTTAAGTCGCCTATTATTGTTGGTGAATGTACTATCCTTAAATTCTCTTAATGTGTTTCTGGACATGTTTTAAGATAATCCTGTAACTATCTTGCAGCAAAATTACTTTAGAAAAAAGGTTTGAATACTGTTTTTCTCAAATTTCAAACAATGTTGCTTTTCCCCTTTCTTCCTTAACAAAAACAGTTAAGAGTTCTGTATGCTGCAACTGCAGCTAGAGGTATTTCACTTGAAGTGAAATACTAAGTTTGACAGGAAGCGTAACATTATTATTGTAAGTGGGGGTTATCATGTGAATGGCTCATTTGAGAAGTACAGGCAGTTGAAAAAGAAGCATATCCACACCTGCGTCCCCAAATAAAACAGGTTGTAGGTCTGTAAACGTGCCACGTAGGCTCTTTTTAAAATGTTTTTTTTTCTTGGATATTTTGATGCATCACTTAACAAACTAACCAGAGTTTATTTACTCCTTAGCTAATCTTTATAACCATAAAAATGGCTGTTTGTGAACTATTGGTTAGTGATGGTTGTGATGCTTAGAGATCTACTGCAATATCAGCATATGTGGTATCAGAATTTATTGATCACCACAACAATTGCAGTATCATCAGTAATAATCTTAAGTACTTCCTGTCTGCGTTCTCCTACACCTCTGTGAACCTTCTGTTCACAGAACTGGATAAGTGTTGCCTGTGCAGTCTCTGTCCTGCCTGCAGTGGGCATGCAGGTTGCTAAAGCAGGGCTGTGTGCCTCTGTAGCTGTCAGATCTCTTCCTTTCCAGATGGGTTATAGTCCCTCTATAGAGAGTAGACACTTTCCTTTTTACTTGTGGTTGGGTCACCAGCCCTGCTGCATTTACTTGCCACAACTTGCCATAGGGCATAACTCTCTTTTCTGCCCCTCCAGAGACTGCTCAACCAACCATTTCCCCCTTTTTACTCTGGGAGCAATTGTAACAGGCATTCCCATTCAGGTTTTTGTTTATTTGTTATTTTCTGGAGGCTTTAGTCCAGTATGAGATTTCCTATTGAAGAAAAATCTGACTAAATCAAATTTAGGATTAAGTAAGTCAGCTCAAAGCTTTGGGGGTAGAGTCATATTTTTAGTGTAAAAGTGAGTTAAGCTTAATTGGGGAGGGGAAAAGATAAAACGAAACTAACTTCTCATATGCCAAAATAAATCATAGAATGGTTTGGGTTGGAAGGGACCTTAAAGATCATCAAGTTCCAACCCCCGGCATCTGCCCTAATTAGCTAAACCTGTTTCAGAATGAAAGCATGTAACTTTGACTTAGACAAGGTTTTCATATATGCGGACCTATTTCATTTGGCATATTATCAATTTTACTGACAGGTACTAGGGAGAAAGTAATGTCTATGAAGTATTAATAATAATAATAATAATAATGACAAATTTTAAAACCCTGTGTGGAGTCTCATGCCCTGTAAAAGAGGAACTTCGGTAGCTGGAGGAATTTCCTCAAGGGCTTGCTGTAAATGAGCGATGGTGACACCCACTCCAAGAGAAGATCACAATCTTTTGACAAATGTTCTTGAGCAACTTAAATATAGAATTCTTTCCTAGCTTCCTTACAATGGGTGTTTTAATTGTGGAGTGGTGTAAAAACATTGCACAACTAATTGCAGTAAGTCTGTTTTTAATTAGTTTATTTGGAAAAGAGTAAATACTTAATCTCTCAGTGAGAAACACTATTGCTTTTTTTAGACTGTCTGCCTTTTCAATATGGGCCCTCAATTTTTGCCTAGTTACTGAGCTTTATGGAGCCTGGATTTGAGGACAACAAGAGATGGATAATCAACAGTATTGACTGATAATAAGTGTATTAATACAGTATATAAACATATTTTCTGTGTAAACTCTGAAGTACCTTTATTCTAGATTTAAATTCATGCAGATTCTGCTTCGAACCCTTGTTTTAGATTGTTTGGTTTTGACTTGACAGGAGGAGGAGGAAGGTGAGAATTTGTAGCAATCTCTAAATTAAGTGATTAATTATCTTTAAAAAAAACCCAAAGAAAACCAAAACCAAACCCCAAAACTTTACTTGCTGTCAGAAAGACACTGCTTTAAATTTCCAAAAGGCAGAATTTCCTTTTGCGAAACTGTGTATGTTAAGCAGAGTGGATTTAAAAAAAAAAAAAAAATTCAAATATTGTGTTGAAACAAACTCACTCAAAATGAGCAAAGCATATGAAATTTGTCAATCATTTCAATTAAATTTGAAAACAATGATAAGCAGTGTATGTATGCTATAGCTGTAAAGAAAAAACAAATATTTTTCTGAGGAACAGATACTTCTGACTGAAGTATCTTCAGTGCTAACCTGTCTTTTGCCAAAAAGACTATGGATGTCAAGAGCAGAGAAGTTTTTTTCACCTCATTTGAAAACACCAAAGTAGTATAGTTCAGGAACTAAATTATTCAAAAGAAAATGGGAGATAAAAAGAGCAGAAAATATGGCGGTTTTGCTTACACTGTATGCAATAAGAAATTGTGCTGGCATACAACATTGCTGTATACTGGTGAGCAGAAGTAGGCAGTCTGCTCTGGAGGAAAAAAAGAAAAACAAACCACCAAAAAAAAAATGAACACCACCACAATTCTAAGACTGTACAGTGACAAAATGAATGAATTTTAAATAGGAATAAGATTCTTATCTATCCAGAATTTATAGCATAGCTTAATTTCGAATGCTGGTTTTATATTTTGAATTGAATTCTGATTTCTATCCAAGTAGAATTTACACAATCATACATAAAAATGAAAAAGTTACATTGTGAGAAACATAGAGTGTCAGTCACATTGTAGCTTCTCCTTTTCCTGTAGTCTCTTTCGTTAGCAGTAGTGACTACAACACTTCTGGGTAAGTGTTTCCTGTGTAATATGCCCCATACTATGAAGGGAGGTCTACTTAAATTTCAGATATATTTTAACAGATTTTAGAAGCTGAAAATTAAGGTAATTTTAAGATGGTAGGTTTACAACTGTTTAGCCTTGGGGATTCATTTACCCTGAAAAATTATCTAGCTTCCTCACTGAAGCTTTTCCTTCTCCAAAACAGAAAAGAATAAAGGGAAAAGAATAACTATGCTGTGGGATTGATGGTTGGAGGGTAATTCAGTAGTTAGTAACTGTTTGTTGTTATACAGATACCTGCTAGATTTTAATTAAGAAACAGCTGTCTTCTGTCTTGTGACTTAGTTTATCCTGTTACACTAATTCTCATTCAGTATAATACTGATTTCTTTCCTAGATAGAAAACTGCTACTTAATACATGGCTGAAAAACAGGAAAGGCTAGAAAATTTAAGATAAAGGCATTAATTTCTGTATTCGTCAGGTCATTGACTTTATGTTAATGCATAGGAGCTAAGAGCAGCCTTCATGCTATGAAAGAGTCTCTGATGTGAAGTACTTCGAGCACAGTTTCTGCTAGGCTGCAAGCTGATCATCTTTGATTGGACGTGTTGTCTCCATTGCCAGTGCTACCTACCTTAAGTTAAATGGTTAAAAAGAAATCCACATAATGCTTAGTTGTGTCTGGATACAGAATCTTGGTTTATGCAGAATAGAAGTTTGTATGTGTATGTTATATGTATATAGTGCTTCATGAAAACACATAAGGAAATACAACCTCCTGTGCACTTTATGTATTCTTTAATACAATGTTCAGCTTATTACTTAGTTTCACTTGTGTGAATCTTATCTTCAGGAGCTTCGTTCACGAGAAGAGGAGTTGACAAGAGCAGCTCTTCAACAAAAATCTCAAGAAGAATTACTTAAGCGCCGTGAGCAACAGTTAGCAGAACGTGAGATTGATGTACTAGAGCGTGAGCTGAATATCATGATATTCCAGTTAAATCAAGAGAAACCCAACGTAAAGAAGAGGAAGGGCAAATTTAAAAGAAGCCGATTAAAACTTAAAGATGGACACAGAATAAGTTTGCCATCAGGTTTGCAAATTTTTTTTTAAAGTTCACAATATGTGTTACAATTAAATATGGAGGCTTCCATTCCATGGTTAATGTTTTCAGTATTGGCTACTATTTCAGTTGATTGCCAGGTCCTTCTGCCCTAATCATGCATAAGGATATGGTAAGTATTGTATAGCCCCTTTTTTTTTTTTCCCTCCCTAGAGAAAAAGATCACATATCATATTCTTGTGAAGTAGTCCTCATTTCAGCTGGAAGAATCTTTCACTTGATCCAGGTAGAAATCAATTGTATTTGGAGGGAAAGGTTAGCATGGGAGCCAAATGATTGAAGACTGGTTTGAAGTTCAGATTTTTGCTATTGTTCTTTCTGTGCAGATAGAAAAGTGCCTTTTTGTCACATCCCAGAATTTGATCAAATATTAGTGCTGTTTGCCCTAACCTTGGAAATAAATAGCAGAAAACCGGCACTTTATAAAGGCTGGAGGTACAGGTGTGGTAGGTCCAAATTGCACGCTTATTGGAGTTGCAAATACAACACAGCAGTTACAGTCTCCGCTGGCTTTCTTCTTGCAAGAAAACACTGTAATAGCAACAGAAGATAGTATTTCAGAATACAAACCTCATATGATTTGAATGGTAGAGCATTTAATTCCATCCATAAAGGCATTGAAACGCCCCTTTGCAAAGGATGCGTGTTTGTAGAGAGTCAGGTTTTTTTAGTGACAGGGACTGGTTTAGTGGTGTCTTTTTAGTGTTGCCACGAGATGGCACTATGGAAAGTCAAGGTTACACCAAGGCTTGGAAAGCCTTCAGAAGTGGTACCAGCATCCAAATGTTAATGGGCTTCCTTTCAGTGGCTTCCAGGTCAATTCTGTCAGTTTATTACTAATGCAATAAGAACTTAATGCCATGCTAACACAGGTCAGACCAAATCATAACTGTCTGGTAGTTGAAAAAACACAAAGAGGGCAGTAATATCTAGAGTACTCTTTCAGCACTAGTGAAATAAGCTTATTTTTCCTTACTTTAAAAATAATAACAACAGTAAATAAAATACAAATCACACTACAGCCTCCCAGACGAGCATGTTAGATTGGTTTATGCTGGATCACAAGCTTGACCTAAACATTTGGTCCTTTGTTTCCAGTTCTCATATTTAACTTGAAAAAGTGAAAAACGGTTTTATTCAGAATACCACTTAGAAATTTGTGGTCAGGAATCATTGAGATAAACTTGTCCTTGAGACAAAGAATAGCATACAATCTAATTGCACAGATCATGGCGATTAAAGAGGGGCCTATCATCAAATTTTATTTCATAAAATTTTTCCTACTTGCCAATATTATTTTTTGTTCTTTTTTTACTTCATTGCTGTAAATATTTGTAATTCTGTAGTTTGTGTCTTTTTTTTTCTGACATGTTGATAGATGCAAGTTCTTCATTAATGCTACTTTTTATGTTGTATATGAATTACATGTTAAAAAAATAAGACAGATCTGATTGTCATGGCTATTGATTGATTTGAGAAGAAATACTGAGATTTTTCTTTCCCTCTGTGGCAACTAACGATATTGAATAGCAGCTTGTGATGTGGGTGCCTCTCAGTTTGGGTCCACTTGAACCTGCTTTTGTTGATTTTACTGCAAGCCTATCATACAGTGTCCATGAAGGTGTGAAATCCTGCCTATTTGACTCAATATCTAAATTAAGAGTTAGAGTTTGTTGGTGTTTTTAATATGAACATCTCTTGCACTATCAAGTCTAATTCAGTATATAGCTTTAATTGTTTTAAGAAGTACAGAAGTATAATCTCCTGAAGTTTGGGGTTGTTTTTTTTTTTTAGAACATTAAAACTGGTTTGTTTTACTCTTATAGATTTCCAGCACAAAATAACAGTGCAGGCATCCCCTAATCTGGATAAGAGGAGGAGTTTAAACAGTAACAGCTCTAGTCCATCAAGTAGCCCTACAATAATTCCTCGTCTTCGAGCTATACAATGTAAGTCTCCACCATTTCTATTTGTTCATTTGTTCGATAGAGACTGTTCCATATACTCACTGAAACACTCGTAGTAGTATCAGATTCCAGACAGATTTCTACCTGATTTCCAGGTCCCTTAACTTGTTCTAAAGCTTGCAAGTTGTTCTTTGATGGGTGGGATAATCTTGCTGAAATGCTAACTGATTTTCAGTAATTCAGAATGATGGTGAATGCTTTAAATCGTATGTTTCCTCAATAACATCAGGAACTCATTTGTAAACTGACTGGGATAAAAAAATGAAGATTCAAAATTGATAATGGCAGAAGCAAAGCATCATGTTTAGAACCCATGTAAGATGGAAAACAACTTTTTAGTAGATATTGGAGTTGATAAATCAGTTATGGACTATGAGGGGAAAAAAAAAAGACTGAGAGAATAAGGGAGTCATGTAAAATGGAAAGGCCAAAGAGTCAGCCACCAACTCAGCTTGCTTATGTCAAAAGATGAGCAAGCTTTACACAAAAAAAACCCCAAAACCAACCAAACAAACCACCACCTCCACCCCCCCCCCAAAAAAAAAAAAAAAAAAAAAACAAAAAAGTAAAGGAGAAAATTTGCTTTATTTTTTTTGAAAACAAGAGAAAGAAACAAAAATAAAATGGCAGGTATGCTTGTAGGTCTATCTTATTCCCTGTATGAAGATGATAGGAGGGAGGGTCTGTGTTCATGCTCATGTAGTGGAGGTACCATGAATATGGAAGAAAACTGATCATGTTGTTACAGTGAAGCCCATATTTGTATTTGGGAATGACACATGTAGAGACAGAAAACAATTCCTACTGGATTCACTGCTTGCGTTTGTACTGTCTGATCTCTATTGTGCAAAGTAGACTGACTAATTATCCATATTCAGTGTGGACTGCCTTAAGTTTCTATATATAAAATCAGTGGAACCTGTTCTAGCTGATTTCTTATGGATGGTGACTATCTTCTCTTGCAAGGCTATTGATCTCTGAAGGACAGAATCTGGCTTTTTTGGATGTAAATAAGGAGGAGGGAAAACCAAAATGCATGGGGATTTTTTTCTGCATACTGTTCTGTAGCTAGCTTAAAGATTTTTTTTTTTCTTTCCTTCTTTCTTTCCTAATCAGCCTGAAACTTTGTTTAAAGTTTGGATAGAAACCAGATCTCTCATCTCCTTTGGAATACCTCTGCCTTATGAAATCCTTTTTGTTATTAATGTCTAAAGGAGAAGTGGTGTCTTTTCTGGCAGTAACTTTATTATTTGTTTGAACTGTAACCGATAACAGTTCCCTGAGTGAAGACAATTACTACCCCTACGTTGTGGATAAAAGAGAGAGGTGGACAAACCCTGTCTTGCTTTTCTTAAGGAAAATTTGAGATGGAAGGAAAATTATGGAAAGTCTTTTTCAGGAGTTAGCTGACACAGTATCTGTGTTGATAATAGTTTCCTGACCTCACACCATATGGTGGGTTTTTTTGGTTGGTTGCTTTTGGTTTTTTTGCAGAAAGTTAAAGTTTTTTCTTAATAAAATGTCATAATTACATATAAGCAAGACTGCCTTGTTTTATCTTTTGATTCTCCTTGCTCTGTATGAAAATGGGTGGAAATTAAGCAAATGTCAGGTATTGGCATGATTCTGAAAACTTCAGGGTTTTTTTTTTTAAATGCATAGCCTTATATAAGCTATAGCAGTGCCACTCCTTTCTGGGTATTTTTCTTTTCTTTCTTTTATTTGAGCAGATATTGGTATTTGTAGGGCTAGGACATACAGGACAACATAAAGGTTCTTCTTTAAAAGAAGTACATTTCTGTTTCTGCGTTTGGATCCCTCAGCTTTACCTAAAAGCTTATCAGATCTCTCAGAGTATCTAGCTGAAACAATTTAGCTTCCACACCCATCTGCACCTGTGCAAAATAAACTCTCTTTCCCACAATAATGTTTTATCTTGATTTAACTTCAAAGTGTCTTTGTTTCAAGAAGACTTGCTCAAATACAGGTGATTTGAACAGGCAATTGGTTAGTTGATTGCTTGACTTTGTCATGAGCAGACTAGCTTCCAAATCAAAAAAGTTTTTTTAACTTAAAATAAAAAGCTAGTTAATTGTAAATCTTATTAAAGCAAGTTCAGCTGATTTTGAAAGGTGTTTTAAAGGAAGGAAGAAAACCTCCCTTTAAGGTAATATTCCATAGATCCTGGAATGTGGTTGGAAATGGGATGGTGAAGAAGGCAAGGAGAGTGCTGTACTGGAGGGGAAGCTGTGCTGGTGAGGAGGTGTATGGTGAGGCAGGAGGAGAGCGCTGCGCAGTGCAGGAGCGGCAGAACCACAGACATGTAAATACCACCACGTTTGTCATGGGGTTATAACTAGCTACGCTGTTTTTCTCCTAGGTCTCTCCGTCACATCTGTAAGCGTGCTACATTGATAAGTTACTGTTCCAGTCAGTTGTATGCAAGAATCTTCTTGCCTGGGCCTGGTCCTAGAAAGAGAATCCTCTAAACCCTCCAGTAAAAACAGTCTTATCAAAAGATGCTTAGTGCCTTTACAGATCTGGGCTTTGTGACCCAAAGATAAAAATATAAGGGAAACAGTTCCATTTCTGAAATCAACATGACTAAGATCTCTGCTACATTCTCTTAATTTTTCCTCAGTGATTCCCAAAACAGATACACACACAACTAATGGCCGAAGAAACAGTGTATATGTGTACCAGCAAGATGTAGATATCACAAGTGAATATGAACTTCCCAGTGGGGTTATGAAAAAAGGCAAGATTTTGTTATGTTTCAAAGGTGCTGGTTCTGTTTAATTAACACTTGAGACAGTGACAGACTAAGCATTTAATGAAGGTTAGACACTTTATAATTTATTTTGCTGTAGTAAGAAGGAAAACATTAACCATTGTCGCAATTGGAATATTTTGTTTCATTTTATATCAATTGTTCCACATCATGTGTTTTCTTCATTGGAATTTAAGTGCTCAGTCTAACTCACTTGTCGAAATTCCCTAAATATAAGGTTCTCAATTAAAGGAAGCATGAAAAAGATGATTGTTTTCCTGATTTATCTTTAATTTGGGTCTCTTGTCAGCTATAAATTATTTTTCTTGCTTGCTCATCTTTTTGGATCAGTGCAGTTTGTGTGGTGGATTTTGTAAAACAAAAAGATCTCAAATTTTGTCTCCTCCTCATTGTGTTACAGTGTCAAAATAGTTTTGCAGTAGAGAAAAAATATTCTATTCTGTCAAAATATTTTTGTTTTAGAAATGATGTTTATGTGTGGGGTGTTTGTGTTTTTAAATCCAATCTCTAGTAACCTCAGATGACAGCAACAGAACTTGGGGGAGGAGCACAACTTATCACCAGGAAGAGTTTGAAGATGTGAAAAGAAATTTTAAAAAGAGAGGTTGTACATGGGGACCAAGTTCAGTTCAAACAAAGGATCGTGCAGATTGTAAGGACAAGTATGTCTACTACCTTTTATTTGTTTGCTAATACTAAGCATTCCTGGTAATTGAGTCACTAACATAGGTAGTGACTGAGAGAAGTTTTGCAGTATCTCGTTACAGCTAAAACTCAACCACACCTTTTACTTAATTTAGGAATTACATTAATAATGAGTAGCTCTCCCACACAAACTTGAGGATAAAATGCTTACTTATATTGAAGTTTTAGTGGCTCTTATCTACTTTATCTCTGGGTTTTGAGACCTGGAACATACTGGGATGCTGAGCTACTAATGCATAGTAGATGTTCATGGCCTGTCTTTCTTGCCCTTCCTCTGACTGATTTGAGGAACTGAAAATGGCTCCCAGTGGGTACTTCCAGTACAATTAAATAAGACTGACTTAATTACACATGAGAAGCACAAACCACATCAGCAGCATCATTTAGACTGACAAACACAGGGTGAAAGGGTTCTGAATATCAGTTGGACACCTTCATTTCCAGTTATTTTTTTGGATTGCCCAAAACTGGAGATCAGTAGTTTTCTTCTGAAGCAAGAGATCATTTTCCTTGTCTCTTCTAGTATGTATAATTATTTATAGCACCTTTTTTTTCTTTAGAGATATCTGCTCATTTGCCTATGTCAGTAGTTGGTTCCAGACCATCTATTGAAACTGGCTTTATGATATTTTTGTTTGTTTTCAAATCACTATGTTTAATAAATTTAATTAATTTATTAAATTTAATAAATTACTCACATCATTTCTTTGACACAGTGAAACTTTTGACCTGGTTTTCACCAACTTCTGTTCTTCAACAGGTAGTCAAAGCCCATTTTTCAGGGACTTTCTTTTTAGGCCTGAAATTTTCATCTTAAAAGGAATACATGATGTAAGGCATGTGTCAGTTTATAACCATATGACTCTGTGCTATTATACAATCTTTATTACCTTTGGAAAGCTTTACTGTTTTCAAATTATGTACTACATGTGTATAGTTTACAAAGAAAGATGTTGTGGTAATTTTCTGTCAAAGTATGTATAAACACTAAATCCTCTGTAATATCAAAATAACTATTGTTATTTCAGAATAAGACCCCTTTCAGATGGCAGCAACCCTTGGTCAACCCTTCTAATGAAAAATCAGAAGGGTGTTCCCTTAGCTTCACTATTTGCAGACCAAGGTAAGAGCTACTTTTTTAAAAGTGAAAGTTGCCATATAATGAATGGCATTAAGTCTGTCTCCAGTGTTATAAATTGTATTGCCTGAATTCTTCTAGGGTTATGCAGATTATTTGAAGTGTAATCATGCTACAAATAATTTTCCTGTGCAGAAGCCTGTGTATCAAAAAATGCAAGTATTAACATCTTTACATTTCCACCATTAGCAACTAAGGAATACTCATGGTGTGTGTGAGCAGTACCATGTGGAGATATTTTTTTTTCCCCATGTTTTTGAGTTGCAGGCTCTGCTCAGGTTTTTGAGATCTGCAGTCACCACTTTTTAGCTTCTTTTAAAAAGAAATAGCTAAATTGGTAACTGTCTTGACATTTAAATGATCATTAATTTTATTGTTAGTGGGGTCTGCATGCTTGTTTAAAAACCTGTAAGCCCTGATGTATTTCCAGGTATTTGTTCCCTATTTTTTAAATGAGACTTATTCTCTTAAGTTTACAAGAAAAAATATGTAGATTTCAAATCTTAAAGTTGTTAAGGCAACATTTTAGGATTTACAAGTAAATCAAAAGGAAAAACATACTTAATCCTTTTAGGATCATGAACATAATAGCCGTATGTTGCTTTTTATGTCCATTATAATAATGTGCTATGGCTATGCAATATTTGTAATAATTTTTAAATTTGCACACACTTTCTGTAGTGCAGATTCTCTTATCTGAGAAAATTAAGTTACCAGTATCAGGAAAAAACTGTGATATAACTTGGTGTCCATACCAGGGGCTAGTTTTATGCCAGCTGGAAGAGGAAGTTGTAAGCTGCTTGGATGTGTGGTTTTTTGGGGTTTTTTTCCCCTTCTTCTAGGAAAAAGGCATTTTCATCTTTGTATATGCTGGTAGGGAGTATACATCAAGGCTTCACAAATAGTGATTTTTTTTAAAGATTTGTTAGCTTACTACTAAATCCCTACATACAGAGAAGTTTATACAAGATTACATTTCAAGTATTTCTGTGCTTATTCTGTAACATTCAGTAGTTTAGAGTAGAATAGCACGTGTAAGTCAAATTATACCTTACATTTTATTTGTCATTAGGTGTGAGATGTCAAATTTACTTTTTACTTCAGACCACCTTGGCCTAATTAATTAATTGGAAAACTTTCTAGTAACTCACTGGATTTTGGAACAGGTCTTAATTGAAAGCGTTGTAAAGAATGTGTTCCAGATCTTATCTGGCAGTTTGTGTATATTAAATTACTTCACTGTAATCCATACACAGAAATATTTTCAGCTGTGTTGAGTGCATAAAGGTTGGGAGACACATTATGCCTCCTTTAAAATAAAGGTAAATCTTTCGGATATACTCAGGAAGATTGATCTGCAAGTTGTAATAGAGTTTGCTTCTGAGTTGCTAATAAGATGAAATTGTAGCAAAATGGTACTTTGCAATATTTTAAAGGCTATCAAGAGAACATTAAAAGGTTTAGGCTTAGGATGTGTTTCTGAATCTTGCAGCATGAGTCTCTGAGCTTCTGACTGCATTGAAAGGGGGCACAAAGTATACCTCAAGATTAATACTTGTGCAAGTGAAAGGAAATAATGGTGCACGTATGCAGACATGCAATAGCAAAAGAGCTGAACTGCTTTCTTAAAGTATACTGTAATGTTTTATAGGTGTCAGTACTGATAAGAAGCTTCTCCCTGAAGGTTTGGACAGTAAAAGACCAAAGTCAATTAAGGTGCCAAATCAGGCCTATATTAATCTACCTCTTTGGAAAGATGATCAGGGAGAGAATACAGTAGAGCACGAGAGCTTTGAAGAAGGAACTTCTGCTAGTTCTACAAGTAGTACTCCTCAAATGACACCTACAAACAGTCTGAGCAGGACGTTTCAGAAAAAGAAGACGGATTCGGTGCTGTATGGGTGTGCTGTCCTCCTTGCATCTGTTGCCCTGGGCTTAGATATCAGAGAGCTGAACAGATCACAGGGTCCAGATGAACTCTTGCCTAAAGATGAGAAGAAGAAGCGTGATGGAATATTTCAGCGTGCTTCGAAATTTCGCAGGAGTGCCAGCCCTACAAGACTGCAGTCCAAGAAAGAGGAAGCAAGTATTCCATCCCTAAATCCAGCTGCAAATACTGTGAATCTTCTCTCCATGCCCTCCATTTCCACAAAATGCTTACTTCAGTCTGACAGTGAAGATGTGTTTGTAAGCACTGTGCTTGGTGGTTGCAGTTCATGTCGTTCCACTGATGACTTTTCATCTGAAACTTCTGAAAGTAAGAGAGAACAGAGGATACAGCTGGCTCCTAACATAGTTTCTACAGGATTAAAAAATCAGCCTTTTAATCTTTGTCTGAAACAAGAATCTCAAAATGTGCCAAATGATTCCTCGACAAAGTTAAATGTGATGGGTCACAGACGAACCTTATCAGATGGGAACAATTTTCAGACCACAGGTGGGTAATTAAGAACCTAAAATGAGGGGATTTTTAAGTTTAGAAACAGAAAATGGTAGGGAAACTGACCATTTACTAATGAGTTGTGAAGATTTTCATTGCACTGTTATGTGTTAGCTGAGCCACCATAACTTTAGGTGGGTAAGCCCTCTCTTACCCTGAATGAACTACCTGCACTTGGAAGAGTGTACTGTTAGGAGTGTGGGTATGGAGATTTAAGGAGAAGTGATGGTTAATTTTAAGGCAATATGTGTTTTTTTCAGGTATTGCAAAAATAGGTTTCCAAGGTCTTTTAGTGTCAGCAAGAACCTGCTTTTGTGAAATGTACGATATTAGCATTATGGCTGAAATAAACTGAGACTGTGTCAGGTGCATGAGTTATGTAGTTGCAAACTTCCTGAGACTGAAAGTACGCTTAATATAGTTTCACAGTCTGCATAGGTGATTGATTGAGCATAATTTTAGTACTCTACATGTATTACCTTCAAGAAAAAGTCTGGTAAGTTTCGATTTGTTTGCTTGACCTAGAAGTTATGTTACATGTTTCACAAATTCTTAAATTAAGCTGTTGATAAAAATTTTAGCTGAAAAAAAGTCTTTAAATCTGGTTTCCATGTAAATAGATAAGTTCATGATGAATGAGTTTTTGAAAAGAAGTTATAGATTTCAGTACTGGTGTGGTGTGGTGGCTTAAGTGTAATATTTTTCATGGTACTTTATGCATATGTAATTACTCATAATTGAAAAAAATTTTGGGGCTTTATTTCAGTATTAATATTCATCCAGTTACTGGGTGGTTAATGCTTTCTTTCTGTATCTCTTTTGTAGCAATAAAAACAAATTTTTATGGCCTCTAGCAGAGATTATAGATGCAAAAAGTTATTTGAGCACTGCTGGTCCTCTCTTAGGAGATTCCCCACAAATGTACAAGCCTCTTAATTTTTCTGGTGAAAAAAACCCACTAGTGTTTATGGCAGCCCAGTTTTACAAATAGTAAAGAAATCAAGAAGTCACATGGTTTAAACTGTCTTTTTTTTGTTTGGTCTTTCCTGTAGCTAATGGATTTGCTTCAGCCAGTGATGTCTCCGCATTACCAGTTCTAGCAGTTACTGGTAATCTGCACTCTCCGTCTGTTCAACAAAGAAGCAATCACAGTGTTGTTTCAACTGAAAAGCAAAATGCTGTCAATATTATATCACGGCCGCGACCTTCTTCTTTAAGAAGTAAAATTGACGCATGGCAGATTATTCCACGTGTTAAACCAAACTCTAAAGACTCTGAATATTTAGAGGGCAATGTAGGTCCAGATACGGAGGAAAGAACTAACTGCCACATGCCTTCATTACTTGATATTGATGTGGAAGGTCAAAACAGAGACTGTACTGTGCCTTTATGTAGAATGAAGAGCAAAGCTTGTCGGCCATCTATATATGAACTGGAAAGAGAGTTTCTGTCATGAGTGGCTTTCATTTTAAAAATATTTGCTTTTTAAAGGGGAACAAATACAAAATTCTTGTCTAATGCTTTGTGCTGCTGTTTTCTGATGTACTGTGACAAATAGTACCAAAATCATTAAAATGGGCAGCTAATCAAGAAAGTGTAGTAGGTGCCTTTTTCAAATGTTCCTTGGAATCCCAGCTATTAATTCTAAGAGCACAATGTTGCAAAATAGTATTTTAGGTGAACTTTGTATTTTGAATAAGATAACATGCCAACCTCCCTCTGCAGTATGACAGAAGTTTTCTTTAAGTTTGAGGAGTTTTGCTAGAAATTTAACTTTTGCACGCTGAAAAAATGAATGACACGCAGTAAGGTTGTGTTCTGTCAAGAAGAGTTTTGCCTAAGAAGTGGTTGTCTGCAGCTAGCCTCTGTAGCCTGTGGAACTAGGGAGGAGGGCAGGGGATTTAAGGTGCTGGTGCAGGAGGCTCTGTTCATTCCTCATTAAGTAGCTGGTTACTTTTTGGTATTTGATACTGAAATTGGTGAAGGACCAGCAGCTGAATTTGCAGTCTTTGCCCTTGGTTTGTGTGAGAACTTTCAGCTGTGTGCATTAGTTTCTCCAGAAGGTTACACTGCTTGTATAAACACTTAGGTTTCAGCCACCGTATCGATTTGAAAGGGTAAACTTTAGTATTACCTTTTGATTAAAGGTATTTGACATCCTTTATAATGTGAAGCAACATTCCTTGTAGGTAAGGATACACTGGAACGTAAATATTTGTACTTTTAACCTTTTGAAGACCACAGTGTTTGCACTGAAAACGATATTCTTGGTTTGGGACTTTTTGTTTGTGGTGGAGGGGTTTGCCCTGCTTCTTGTTTTTTGAACTTTGCTGCACCTTGTATTGAGGAAAGATGATGGGTTTTAAGAATGATTGGTTTGGGTTTTAAGTGAGCCAATGGTGCATTTCAGTGCACTCAAATTTTAAAATTGCGATAACTTAATATTAAATCTTTCAATATAATCTCTGCAGCTTTTCTTTCTAAAGTTACTACCGAGTGCCCAGCTATTCATATTTAGGCATTAAAGGACAGAAACAGTTATGCTTGACTGGTTTTCAGTGATAGAAAGGTTCCAGAAAATTCCAAGTAGTTAATTGTGGGGCGAGGAACATTTAACCTTGATAACACTAATAGTTTTAATTTTTTACAGTATCACTAAGTGATTAAACAAAACCAAATGTACCTTATGCTTTCCCTGATGAAAGTGTTTCTAGACTTAAAGGAACATCCCTCATATTCCAGTACTTCAAGCCCTAAGTTGGCATATCATTTAACATTGAAATTGTTTTCATAAATAAAATTAGACAATGTTAGAATAAGACTACTATGTACCCATGAGAACACTGTTTTGTTGAGATCTTTGTTTTAGATGTTTTCTTCTCCTTTGCTCTTGCATCTGAGAATTCAAGTGTTAAATAGAATAGACGATTAAATCTTCAAAGCCAAGTTTTTCAAAAAGAAAGTTTCTGTTCTGAGACTGGAATGCAGTACAGTGGCTGCTCTTGAGGATGGCAGATAATTATACATATAAAATCATGAAGTCTTAATCACACAGAGCAGAACACAGAAAATGCAACTTCCCAGCTCTCAAAGTGAAAAAGTAAAGGCATAACCACTAGTTGTCTGTTTTGTTCAAACCTGTTTCTATTTCAGTATTCTTAGTTCTTTGTCAACATGATTCAAGTTGCATACTGTTCTTTGTCTTTAATTTCATCAGAACACTTTAATATATGGAAGTCTATTCCAGTTTTAATACAAAATGTTTTTATAAAATAAATTAGGTAATGCACATGGATCAAATTTTAAGTATAGCTTCATAGCAGATTTATCTTCAAGGCTTAATCAGAATTTTGAAGAATTATGTATATTTCAACTCTTTCTTGATCAATTAGTCCTATGTAATACTGAGAGAAAAGGAGTTGATTGTATTACATTTCTGAAGAAAGTATCTCTGGCTTTCTACAGGAAAATCTCAGGTGCTGAAATTTTGACTTGTAAACTTCTGATAAGTTCTTTTCTGTACTTTTAAGGTTTATATAATTTTAAGTGTTGAATTTTGCACCCTATATTTTGTAATTGATAGTATCAGCGTAAAAATACCTTTGTGAGCTGTGTTGTTTTCACTTATCAGTGGTTTCTCTCTTGTAATTAAACAAAGATTTCTATTGCTTGTTCAGTGGATAATTTCCCATAAGAGTGGGACACATGCTATGACCAGCCCAGTGTGCTGTAACCAGTTTAGGAGTTTGTATTCCACCTCTTATTCTGAGACAGTTTAGGTAAGCCATCTCAAATATTTCTCATATGTCCTGCAGGGGTTTTTTTTAAGCTATAGTCTATCGTGCTTTATCATTGGTTTTATAGTTTAAAATTATAGGCCAGTCTTCACTGAAATTAAAAAGAGAAAAAGAAAAAAATATTGCAATCGTGATTTCACAGTCTGTATTTCACTTGTCACCTGAGAAACTTTCTATGAAGGTATGGTAAACTGGTATGCATTACGTGATCTGTCTTGGATAAAAGTATATTTATTTCGATGTAGGTTAATAGCCTGACCAAATAATAAATTATGTTGTTTTAGCACAAAACTGAAGGTGCTTACACTACAAAGATGAAGATAAACACTTGACGTGCTGTTTTACAAAACCTGATGATTTATTTAAAAAATAAACGTTTTGTAGCTACTGTATTGCAAAGTGACCTGAATTTTCTTGAAAAGTATATTTTAATGCTTTCTTAACATGTACAAAAGAGTTCTCTGGTGAGTAACCAGGAACTCTAGACTATGGCCAGCCTGTTCTTGGAACATTAGAATGTAATTGTTACTTTAAGATTAATTATCCAACACAGTAACATGAACATTCCTGTAATTCCTCATGATTGATGTGGCCAGAAACATATGGTGTAAGCTTGTTCTTTCTTTCATGTGCCCATAATATGTCTTTTGATGCTTTTACAATGTTGGCTGGGTATCTGAGAGGAGGTAGAGCAGTGGATATAAATAAATTCTGCATTCAATTCAGCATCAAGAATACAGGTAAGGAATAACATATTTCTGTTATGTTCTGTGTTACGGTATTGGGGGGGCAGGTGATATTTTTTGGTTTTAGGGGCTTTGGTACTTTTGGGTTTTTTTTGTTTGGTTGGGGTTTTTAGGCAAGTGAAGCCAGTATTTTCCTTGTAATATTTTCTAACACCTTCTTTTGTGAACTTCCCTCTTCTCTTCCCCCATCATGCCAAGGGCGCGTTAGCCTGTCTTTGAGTAAGGAGAAGAGGAAATATCCATTTGAACAGTGGCAACAAGCAAGACACAGCAAAGTCTCTGGCGGTGCAGTGAAATTCAAAGCTGTAAGCCCAATCTTCTAAAGACATGCCTGCATACAGCTTTCAGTGAGGCTGGCTAGGTAACAAATATTTACATCGCCTGTGAGCATCAGTGTCGAGCCCAGATTATAAAACAAGCTGCACAGACAGCAGTTTATACACAATGTCATAATGGTAATATTAAGATTTGCATTCAAGTAGTGGTAATGGAAAAGAGCCCATTCTCACTAGCCTCCTCCCTTTTTAACTAGTCAGATCACTACAGGGCATGCATTACGAGGAACTAACGAAACTGTTATCTGGTACATTTTTTTATGTAAGTTGAGAGTGCTTAAGATTGTGGTAGTAGGTATTCTAGATTAATGTCAGAGTCCTTGCAAGTGTGTAATGGATTTCCCCCTGAACATAGTGAAAATGAGCAAACCAAATATGAGTTAGTCATCTCAATACTGTTAGAAATCCAGTATCCTTTATGATCTAGTTAGTTTGATAAAACAGCTTTTTTAACCGAAGAAATGTTTTTTGTTCTAGTAGGCTGGAGCATAGATCCACAAAGTTATACAAGTAAGATAGATTTACTTTTTTATTTCACAGAATCATGGGATCATTTAGGTTGGAAGAGACCTCTGGAGATGGAACAGTCCAACCCCCTTTGCTAGAGCAGGTTGCCCAAGGCCATGTCCAGTTGATTTGGAGTATCTCCACAGATGGAGACTCCACAGCTTGTCTGGGCAATATGTTCCAGTGTTTGACCACCCTCACAGTAGAAACATTTTATTGTGTTCAGATTGAATTTCCTGATCTTTTTTTTTTTGTTTGTTCCCATTGCCTCTTGTCCTGTCACTGCACACTACTGAAAAGAGTCTGGCTCTTTCTTCATTCCCCGTTATCAGATATCTATAAGCAATGATGAGATCCTCCTGAAGCCTTGTCTTCTCCAGGCTAAACAGTCCCAGCTCTCTCAGGCTTTCCATGAATGAAAGATGCTCCAGTCCTGTAATTATCTTTGTGGCCCTCCACTGGATTTGTTCTGGTAAGTCCATATCTGTCTTGTCCTGGGGAGCCCAGAACTGGACCCAGAACTCTAGGTATAGCCTCACCAGTGCTGAGTAGTGGAGGATAACCTCCCTCAGCCTGCTGGCAAGACTCCTAATGCAGAATACCATTGGTGGCCTTCTTTGCTGTAAGCATACATTGCTGGCTTATGTTCAGCTTGTTCAGCAGAATCCTCGGATCCATTTCTGCAAAGCTGCTTCCCAGGTGGTTGGCTCCCAGTGTGTACTGGTGCATGGGGCTATTCCTTGACAAATGCATTTCTACTTCATGGGCTTCCTCTAAGCCCAGTTTTCCAGCCTGACCAGGTGTTTCTGAATGGCAGCACAACTATCAGGTGCTTCAGCTGCCCCTCACAGTTTTGTATCATCTGCAAACTTGCTGAGGGCACACCATGTCCCAGCATCCACATCATTGATGGAGATGTTAGACGGTATTGGCTCTAGTATCAACCCCTGGGGTACTCCACTGGTGACTTGGTGGCATTTAAGCAAGTTGTAGTTAGTACCATCTCATATTTTATTCATGTCATGTAAAATATTTTTCCTAAGTGATTTAGATAATTGCAATTCTTAAATTACTTTCAAAGACCTTTTTTTCCCTTTCAAAAATAAAGGCATAATGGCTATTCTCACATCTTTGCTTTAGTGAATTGCTTCCAGTAGTTGAGATTTGGCATCAGGATGGCCAAGTTCAGTGCTTTTTAAGGTAGTAGCTTGTATCTGTTCAAAATCTTTAGCGTTTGCTTTAAAAGCAGTGAGTCATCAATTCAGTCTGAATGACCAAACTAGTCAAACTTCAGTCAAATGTCCAATTTGGTCTTACTCCTTCAAGTGATCGTTAATATGGAGACTCCTTCTCTGCAACACCACTAAACAGACTTTAAAAAAAATCTTTGCATTGTATCTGAGAACATCAGTCTTCCCTCCCACCACACAGGGTCTGACAACTTGAATCTCTTGTGCCTGCTGAAGACATTCATGAATACTCTGGTCTCCGGAGGGGAGACATAGAGGGCACAACAATGAACTCCTTTGGCAGAAAGCTGTTAACACTTCTCTAAAGAGAAGTGCCCAACACAGGCTACTGTAGCTGCTGAGTTCTTCACATGCCAGGGAATTTACATAAGTGCTATGCTGGCCTTTCTCCCTGCCAAGGGTTCAGATACACCTAGCTAAGACCTTTGATGTAGTAGTAGTCACTATGAATAGTCTAGTCATCTGAGGGCTTGCCAATCGTTATGAAAGCCAGTGGGAGTCTGCATATTTGGGGCCCTGGAGAAAACTAAAAGAATAGGACTATTCATTCCCTTCACTGTTTTGCAAATCACTTAAATAATTCAAAAGTTCATTATATTAAGACTTCCAGCTCTTCTGCATCTGAACTGTGGTTTTATATAACCATCTAAGACTACTTTCATATACTCTTCTCTCCCCTTTCTTTACTATGACCATATTTATAAATAAATGTCTCTCCTCATTTTTAGATCCATGTCCAGGTTGCCTTATTGTTATTTTCCTGTGTGCCTTTGTCAACTATCCCATTGAACCCTTATTTAAAATCTTCCTCACTAGGTTAGGAAATCAATGTGCTAGATGGAGTATTTGTCTAATTGCTTGTCTAGGTAGGCTTGTCCCCAGAGGTGTCCAATATCAAAGAGTTAAAAACACTATATCTAGGTATTATCAGTTCAGTGACCTCTCCCATGGCACTTTCAACAATAATTAACAGTGCTGCTTCAAGGAAGATTTGAAAAATGTGCCTATGTTATTGCGTTGGATCAATTCAGCCAGTTTTGTTCACACTTGGAGTTATAAAATTCAAGTACTTCAGAAGCTCTACTAATTTTTTAAAAGGTCAATTGGACTTTAGCTTCTGAAAACTTATATTTGATTAAAATAAAGGCTGTCTTTTTACTTTGTGACATATTTTGTCTTGAAAAGGTGACATTGAACAGAATCTTCTAAAAGAGCTTTACTTTTCTGCATTTTTTCAGTGCAGTGAGTTCAGCAGGAAAGTTGTAGCTCCAGGCAGTACAAACTGGAGATCAGACCCTCGTTCCAGGACAAGCTTGGCATTTGATCTTGGGCGAGTCACTGAACTTCTTTGTAGTTTACACTGTAGTTCTGGTCTGTAAGATGAGCACAATGATTTCATCCTTTGCTGTGAAGCACTTGGTGAGCTGCAATCAAAGGCACCATGTTTTGGTGGTAAACAACAGCTACAGCAGAGTTGAGGCATTAACTTTACACACACAGAGGAGCTCTCAACTCTTAGCCTGGGAACTTGAATACCCTGCAGCTGTACATACTTTTCTTTCAAAGCACAGGTTCCTTGCAAGTTAAACTTTAACTTTGATGGGGAATAATTCCAATAACAACTGGCTGCAATGATTTAACCAGTAATTGCCACATTAAGTAAATAATTACACAAAGTTTAGTGGGTTGTTTGGTTTGGGTATTTTGTTTTTTGTTTTTTGTTTTTTTTTTAAGATTCTAGTGATCGGTCAAAGCTATTAAAACTTAGCACTGATTTCCTGTTTCATACAACAAATATTGTTACATTGTTCTCCACCACCCTAAATTCATCAGGTTACTAGGTATTTTCTTTTGTCTGAATAAAAGAACTCAGCAACTGCTGCTTAATACTGCTCTTGTAAAGCTGCATTACT
This sequence comes from Pterocles orientalis, assembly GCA_011057875.1. Taxonomy (NCBI): domain Eukaryota; kingdom Metazoa; phylum Chordata; class Aves; order Pterocliformes; family Pteroclidae; genus Pterocles; species Pterocles orientalis. The sequence continues at coordinate 832,510 of WKFP01014268.1, forward strand.
CAATTGGTCCCCGTTTCTGAGAGGGCAGTGAATATGCAAATATTTCCTAAAGAAGAAGGATGTTACAGCTTATTGGCCCAAATGTCATGATTAAGTTCCTCATGCTCTTTTTTGCAGTAGCATTCTCTCTTGGAAGTGCTCCATTTTACCTTGGAGATAAGATTTAATGAATTAATGTGAAAAATATAAGGATGAGGGAGGAGAAGAGTTACTCCATCATCTAGATTTAGGCATCTGACTCTATACACAAATAAGTACCTGCTGTGAACTGGAAGAAGAGCAAGTTCTGAATGGGTCTCTGGGGGCTCAGTTGGTGGTATAGAAAGCCTTGGCTCATAACTGAGCTACAGAAATTGAATGCCTAGAGCTACACTGTAAATCTCATCTCCCTAAAATACAGATTGTGCAGTAGTACATTGCAGAGCTAGTGGGAGAAACTTTATTACTACCAGCATTCACCACCACAGTATTTGCATGCTTTAAGAGATACAAATAGGAGATAGGGGAAGTCAATAAGGTTGGAAGAATGTGTGGTTTAAAGCCTCCAGCTTCAAATTCCAGGGGAAAGCAGTTGATGGAAGAACTGCACAGCAGCACCACATGATGCCAAGGGTCAGTTCTTTAAATAAGCCAAAAATGTAGTTCTCTGCCTTTAAAGCTATCCACCTAGAAGAGCTGAGGAGGTGCTTTCTACAAAGCCTCTGCTGATAAAAAGTTGCCTTTTTGTTATCTTTACTTCTGAGTAAAGCAGCCCTCAGTGTTACTGTCATTGTAACCTGCCTGCTGTGTTTGTACACAAATAATGGGACATTCACAAGCAAGCAGGGACATACAGGAAGTCACAGCCAGTCCCTTTTGTTTCAATGATACATTGCTTTTAGTTTTGGAAGAGGAGCTAGTTGGGACTTTTCAGTAATACCTTTTGTCAAAAGAAAAGCAAAATTGTCAAAGCCAAAACGTTTTGTCAAAGTGTAATTTTGATAACCAGTTTATCCTTGGTTTATTTCTGGGATCCCAAAGATTTCCCATTACTGAGAAATTATAAGCCTCTTTATTAAGCTAGAGGTGTCTTAAAGGGACACCTTGTATTTACTTGAGCTTCATGTATCGCCTTGGATTTCTTACATTACAATTGATTTTCCCATTAATGGGATATTTTGAAGTAAAGTTCATCACACAAAATTTGAAGTGAATGTACATCAAAAACTGTGAGTCTTTTCACATGAGACAGAATAATTCCTAAGAGGAATCTTCTACTCTGGATAAGATGCTAAAAACCAATTTCTTAACCTATTTTTCTTAAAGGTAGAAACACCGCACTCAAGTCCTGGCCAGACTCCAGCATGTTTCCCTACTGGTCACAAAACCAGATTCTACTCTTCTTTCTGAACTACTGTAGAGAGTTGATAGTTGAGCCATTCTGTTGCAAGGTACAGCTGACTGTATTTCAGCAATAACTGTTGTTCCTCTGTGTCTTCAGCCCTGTACATTTGTTTTAGGATTTTAAACAATGTTACAAGTGACTTTTGGAAAGCATCATGGAAGCCTAAGATTTTTCTGGATTTTAATGATGCTTCAATTGCTCACTCTTTGGTGTGTTGGAGGCTACAAGTAAGAGGAGAGGCCTGTTTTTTCTGTCTTGCTAATTTAATTCCCTTTTAAAACTTTTTCAAAAAGTGCCTCTGTACAAATGATCCTTTTGAGAAGTTCACTAAAGTATAAGATACCAGTCCCTAAGCATATGTTGTATAAATTCTTCTGGGTATGAGTTAGTGTGGAAATTCTTGTTTGAAAAATACTTCTAAGCTTCATCTCAGTGAATTAAATATTCTTTTTTTCTAAAATAAAAGAGAATTAATAGAAGAAGCATAAAATTGCTACAAATGTAGCCTTGCAGCTCCAAAAAGTACTTTTAAGCATCTTTTGTCTCTGCATGAAGGCCTCTAGCTTGCTTAAGGCTTGAGTCTTGAGTTTGAGCTCTGGGAATATGAGACTAATAATTAAGGTTAAAAGCCTAGCAGTCTTGGTAGTGCTGTGTACACATAAAAAGAAAATGGGAATTGAATCCTGAGAAGAAGTGATATAAACTATTTACTCTACCCGCTTTCCACCTCTCTTCTCCAAGCTAAAGTGGGCCAGTCTTCCTTGCAGCATCTGGCTATTCCTTTTTCAGTCTGCCTGTTTGGTTGGAGAACTTTCCTCCTCTCCAAAGGGAAGTGAGTGGGGAGAGGCTGGAAGACAGCAGCCAGAGCTGGGGAGGCAGCACTCCTGACAGAGAAATTGTCCTGGGTCCTTGCCACCAGCATGGGTCCTCCGTAGCTACTTCAATTCATCACTTGCGAAAAAAAGACTAGGAGAGCAAATAAACTGTCCTGCACTTTGGTCGCAACAACCCCCTGCAATGCTACAGACTCGGGGGAGAGTGGCTGGAAAGCTGCCCAGCAGAGAGGGACCTAGGGGTGCTGGTTGACAGCCAGCTGAACGTGAGCCAGCAGTGTGCCCAGGTGGCCAAGAAGGCCAGCGGCATCCTGGCCTGCATCAGAAATAGTGTGGCCAGCAGGACTAGGGAAGTGATTGTGCCCCCTGTACTTGGCACGGGTGAGACCTCACCTTGAATCCTGTGTTCAGTTTTGGGCCCCTTACCACAAGAAGGACATTGAGGTGCTGGAGCAGGTCCAGAGAAGGGCAACGAAGCTGGTGAAGGGTCTGGAGCACAGGTCTTACGAGGAGCGGCTGAGGGAGCTGGGGTTGTTTAGTCTAGAGAAGAGGAGACTGAGAGGAGACCTCATCACTCTCTACAACTACCTGAAAGGAGGTTGCAGTGAGGTGGGTGCTGGGCTCTTCTCTAAAGTAACAAGTGATAGGACAAGAGGAAATGGCCTCAAGTTGCACCAGGGGAGGTTTAGGCTGGATATCAGAAGAAATTTCTTCACTGAAAGAGTGATGAGGCATTGGAGCAGGCTGCTTAGGGAAGTGGTGGAGTCACCATCCCTGGAGGTGTTCAAGAAACATGTAGATGTGGTGCTTAGGGACATGGTTTAGTGAGTTAAGTGGTGTGGGTTGACAGTTGGACTTGATGATCCTTGAGGTCTTTTCCAACCTTGATGATTCTATGATTTCTGGATTTCTGGAATGTTAAGTCACAACACCTGCAAAAACCCATCCTGTGGGACAAACACCCATTCAAATAATGAGCTTAATTACTTACAGTTATTATTTCTCACCTCAAGGGGCTTGGCCCACTTCACCCTGTTTCTACAGGCACAAGGTGGAAGTACCTGCAAATAGTATCATTAATGGCAAAAAAATCAATGCTCCTTGGCAGTGTCTCAGACTTTTCTTCTTCCCAATGAGCCTATTGTTTTAAAAACAACTGTGACATAGTAGATTGTCTGTATTTTTAAAAGATGATCAGGAGGACTTGTCAGCAACATGTCAGTAACAAGCAACACTTGTCCTGGCATGAAAAAGGAGACAAAGCAAGTTACAGATGGTAATCTCTGGAATGTTTTTGAATATCTGGAGGAGCTTAACACTGTAAAATGTTAGGTTTGGGTTCAAATTTGTGACATTTGATCTCATGCAGAAATTAAGCTCAAGACATTGAAGGCAAAACTTTTGTTGATATAGTGTAGGTCAAAAATTATTTTCACGTGTTGAATTTATTCAGAGGCTGCCTTGACTGTTGTGAAGTTTCTCATGCCCACTAGATGTCAGCCATGTATGCTGTTCCACTTAAAACAACTCCTGTCATTGCTTAAGAGAGTTGGGTTAGCTGTAAGATTTGTTAAAATTCGTGGTGGTGGAAGGATTGGTGTTTATTAATAAGTGGGCAGGTAATGCATGAAACCATGGCGGGCAGAGGGGTGTTGCACGGAATAAAACCAAGATGTTACCGTTTCGAGTAAGGAAGTGACCCTACTCAGATCAGATTCTGCCACATGCTTTGTAAACTCTTCCGTCTCTTTCCTAATTCTTCCCTGGGACATTCACAAATTAATATCATGGAAAATGTGATTTCCTGCACAGTCCTGATTATTCAGAACAGGCTGAGGCAGCATATGTAGATTGTTACTGATTTTACGATTTCTATGTACAGGATTGGGTGGTGGTGTTAACTAGCTGCAGCAAGGAACAGGGAGCAAGCTTTAAAGTTTAAGCAGAGCAGTGTGTAGTACAAATTGAATCTCCTAAAGAGCGAAGCTCTAGTCTTGGGCAAGTTCCTGTAGCCTTAGCTGTGCCCTCCAGAAATTAAGAATGGCTTGAGGAGGTGCTCTGAGATTTCATTAAAAGGGCTTTTAAATGTAAACAGAAATATTAAATTCTAAGTATTTTTATCTGAAGAACCAAAAATAAGGAGGAAAATGGCGGAATTACCCTCTTTCACATGAATTTATTTGGGTGAAGAGCTGCTCTTTCTGTAGTGAAGGAGAAAGATCTTATCAGTCCCCATCATGCCTTGCAGGTATGCTGCATGTCTTGGCTTCTCTCATAGAGGCTCTCCTGATTGTTGGTGCTTTTTCAGTCCTTTGAGAGTTTCTGCAAGTCTTTCAGATTTGTGTCATATTGTGGAGATATTTTAAAAGATGGGTTCTTCTTTGATATCCTTGTTTCTAGAAGGAAGAAGATGCAAGTGCTACAGTTAGACCATGGTCCTAGTACATCTTATATTTTTTCTTACGCTGAAGTTTCACATGGGTTGACAGAGCAAACCAAGTACTGGCCAGTACAGTAGATCACATGATTTGTCTTTTGTGTTTTGCATACACTGTGGCCTTCATGGGTCCTTAGAAGCAGGTCAGGCTCTAGTGCCTCTGGCAGCACTTCTCTCTTGCCCATAAATAGCAAGCCAGCAATGACAGAAAGCCATGGTAATTTGCATTGATAATACAGACTTGGTATATAATTCCACAACCACCCAGGAGAATAAGCTTTAATGACTTTCTGTAACTACCTCATCTTTTATTATCACTTCTGCAAATACACCCTACATTGTTTCTGTGATTAGTTAATTCTTATACATGGAAGTTGCACATCTTGTGTCATTTTTTGTATGGTTCTCGAGCAGGTTGTTCAGGTGCTCTTAGAAACACAGCTGCCATCAGTAGCTGTGACGGGTTGTAGTTTACACAGTGCTGACGAGCTGTACAACAACAGCTGGAAAAGGCCAGTTTTCTCAAGGTGTGATTCTTCTCTATGTGTGCAGTATTGTCATTGCCAATGCTTGCCAGAACTGGCCTCCACTGCGTATGCCTCTGTGCCTGTGTGCAGTAACACTCTATTTCAGTAAGTATTCTGGAGGCATGTCACTCACACCCAAAGTTCATCATATTCTTGCACATACACTGTGCCTTATGTTGCTTTTTCAGGTGCTTGTAGGAAACTTGCTCCGTCTTTTGGTGTAAAAGCATGGAAGGATGACAGCTTCATTTTAAACCTTTTGAAGCAGAGAAGTCCCTTCTCAGGAGAACATTCCAGCTCCATTTCTCTGTACAAGAACACAAAGGTGACCCTGGGCTGACAAGACTGGTATGAACGTTCCTCCAGAGTTCACTATGCCTGCATGCCTCTGCCTTAGCTGTATCTTATTTTCAGTCTTTCTCCTAGCAATATTATTTATGTGACCTTCAGGTTGTCTCACAAATTTCGGTTCTGCTCCTTGAGCCCTGTCAAATGCTTTCTGCAGCCTTTCATTCTGATCTAACCTTGTCTTCTCAGGATGCTGTCAATAGATACTTTGCCCTGTATTCCTTCAGGAATCTGTGATACTCACTTGTGTGCAGGGGGGGAGAAAGTACCAGGAACAGATTTTAAGCCACAGAGTAGTCTGTAACAGCATTTGCTCCCATATGGCATATTGGAAGTGCATATTGAACTGCTTATCTAGGGAAATGTGCCAGAACCATCAAAAAATGTTTAAAAATATTGAGCTTTGGTCATGTCAATAAGAATGTCCTGGTAGTTGTAGGCAGTTGTATTTATTCAACATTTCAAGTCCTAATTATTTACCTTAATGACTTAGTACTGCTGGTAAATTCAGTTAGTTATTAAATGCAGTTGGTAAACTTTTTCAAAAATTAACAGAGTTTATGATAAAGAATATCCCTGGTAGCATGAACTATTGGGCAGTGTAGTGTTAAAACCTTAGTTTTCCATGCCCAATCTACCTGTCCCATTAAATATATCTGAGGATTCATTTTGTGCACTTTTTTTGTTCCTTTATTGTATGCATTCTCTAAATCAAATTCAGAACTAAGCACCCTAAAAAAAATTAAATCTGTTATTATCTCTCTGTTTCTAGATACAATGAACTTTTCCTTTGAGCTGTGATTTTTTTAGGTTCTTTTTCAATTCAAAATCAGACAATTCCCATAGAATAAATTGGATCCTTCATATTAACTCTGTTTTTCTTTTTTTCCTCTAAATTATATTTTTTTCATAACATGGGCTCATCTGTATGTAATTCACTTCTCATGGAAGAGTTAACCTAGATCTTTCAGCTCTTTCAGGAAAGGTCCCTCCATAGGATTCTGCTCTGCAACCTGTGTTGCCTCCTGCTGTACAGCATCAGTGCATTTGCTGGGTGGTCCTCACTACAGATGGTTCCAAACATCTGCAAAATTATTAATTTTCTTCCAGTGTTTTCCAAATGCTGGAGGTGTTCATGTTGCCATGTCTTCTATGCTTTTTTACTTTCACAAGTCCTAGCAACTGTCCTTGTGAGGTGTCTTCTGAAGTTGTTAGCTCTGTGGTAACTCTGTTTTTCAGTTTCCTTTTTCACAGGTGCTTCTCATTAAGTGTTTTCGTTCTCTGCTGAAGGAGACAACAGCTTGGCAACCTTTCCTGGGGAAAAGCATGTCCCTCTAGCCATCTGCTCTCACTGTGGATCTCTGATATGTGATTAAGGAATTTGTCACATCTACTTAATTAGTCACCAATACATAGCTGTAAAACATTAAAAGGGCTTTTCTGTTACCGAATTTCCAGCAGCTTTCCTTCTTCTGCAAGACAGCATTTCTGAAACTTGTTTCTGCTGGTGTCACGGTGCCACTGGCATCGACTCCCTTAAGCCAGCTGGTGATGGATCCTGTTGTGGGGATGAGCCACACCATCTCCTCTGTGAATCCCACTCCCCCTGCAGCTCAGCCTGCCAGCAGCCACTGCTGCCAATAAGGCAAGTCCGCCCAGTCCCCTCCCTGCAGCACCCCGTGCCCACAGCCCTTCAGCTCATATTGGGGCTGTAGTTACTGTTGTGGGAAGCAACATGAGAAATTGCCCATGGCCTCGTCAATCTCACAGTGTGCAGATGCTGGTAACCTTCCCTGGCCTGAGACGTACTACATTCATGAAGTGGTTCACTGATGAGGGTAAAAACAATTCTTGTATTGTTTAGTTAAAGCCAGTGGCGTACAAAATAGTTATGAGTGCAGTGTGTGTGCACCAGAGGAAACTGGTTTAATAGGTTACAGAGCTATACATTGGGGAGAATTAATTCAGCAGCAGGTAACTAACTGCATAAGATGAAAACCATAAAAAGAAATAAGAGCTTGTCTACAAGGTTTCTTTGTAAGTTGCAGCACAGGTCTTTTTAGAAAGCTATCTAAAAATGTTTCTGTAATGATATTTTTTGGGAAGGGCTTGGGAATGTTTCAGTGCTAAGATTATTGAAGATGTGCTGGAAGAAGAAAGTCATATTATTTTAAGGAAGAGATTGCTTTTGGGCATTCCTCATGACTTATCTGCAAATGTTAAAGCCCTGCAGTTTGGTTTTCCTGAGCACCTTATAATAGCTTCACATGGTGTCACAGCACAGTCCTAATTTGAGCTATTTAAATGCACCTTTCTACAGTTATTAAATGGAAAATATTTGGTGTGCTCTCACATGGTTATACTGACGTAGTAGCACTTTGGATTTTTACTTAAACTCTGATAAGTTTTTAACAAGTTTTCAGAACTACTGCAAAAAAAAGTAATCTGTTTTTCACAAACCTTTTTTTTCCCTTCCCTTTACTGTCCAATGCTACCTCCTTCCACTTAAAATATGCATATATTTAGCATATGATTTAACACATGTGACCTAAGTGTGCAAGAAATTAATGACTTCTGGACAAAATGCCCTTACAGAAGAATGGATACAGAATGTGAGAATAGGTTCATCTTTAGCCCAATATTCTCTGAGGACTTGTTTCTACACATGATGGGAAGAAAAAGCTGTACAAGGCAGTTAACAAACGACCAGCACCAGCTGTGCCCATGCAGGCTCCCAGGTGGGACCCTGTTGAGATGCCCGGTGCTGGGGGTGCCCCAATGCCCTGGTTGCTCTTGGCCAGTGCTGAGGGAGCTGGTGTTCTCTCTTACCTCCCTTGGGCCGTGAATCCCCGGTGGTACGATACTGATGTCCCGCAAAGGAGACAGTGGCATTTCTAAACGGTAGAATTACCGTCTCCAGTAAAACCATTACTGTGATCCTCTGTGAATACAGTGAGATACGCAGAGCTGACAGACGTCAGAGACACGCAGAGGAATAGCAGTGTACCCTTTTCCCCTATTTGCAAAGGAACACACAGCCCCTGATAAGAACTCGGTGCCCGAGTGAGATAATTAGCTGCAGCAGAGTTGAAGGTTTGATGGAGCACTTGCTGGGGCTTTGCAGAGTTGTCTGGCTCTCCCTGTCCTTGATAAAAGACAAAACATTTCTCAAGGAGAGCAAACTAAAGGAAAAGGTTTGTGTGTGGAAAATACGGAGTTACACAGTTAATCAAGAGCAGCAAGGTAACTTCTAGAAGGGGGATTACCCCCTTTGCACCTGACACTACTTCTCGACCACCATGTTTACAGTCACCAGTGGCCAGACTTGTATCCACCAGAAACTTGCCAGTCTCTTTTCTGAGCCAAGCTATGCTTTTGGTCTCCACAGTACACTGGGACAGAGATTTTTAAAATTGAACCTTAAGTTACATAAACATATATCACTTTCTAATGATTTTCAACCTGAAGTCTGATACTGTCACTAGGTTTTCCACAATTTTGTAGCCAGAGTATCACAAAGCAGTCCTTCCTGGCTTTCCCTGGCTATTAAAAAGTTCAGGCAGCTCCACATTCCACCTCCACCACTCACTTTTTCAAAGTGAAGAGCTTTGTATCAGCTAAAGCAATGCTGCAGAGACTAGAAGGTGCAGAGTCAAATGCAGCAGGACAACAGCAAAAGCACAACTCTTTTTGGTGTTTGCCAAGCTACGTGACTGCAGAAATGGCCGCTGAAAGATGAGCAAGCCACCTCCAGCTTCCAGCACTGGGCTGTATGGTGGGGGCAGTCCCGTGGCAGGAGCCCCAGGGGCATGCCCGTGCCATGCGGTGGCTGCACGGCTGTCTTCTGCATCTGATGCAGAAGGGCAGAGAGACGGAGGGAAACATGCTGTGACCCACCAGCTATGACCAGTCAATGAGCGGTGTGAGGATGGAGTGCCCTTAATGGGGACATTTGGAGGGCTGCTGGCAGCTAATGGGAGAAGATGGGGAAGAATCAGCTGTCTCCACATGTGACAGGAGAAAAAAACTGACATGAAGGAGGAATACTCATTACCAAAAGGCTGACAAAGTGCTGAAACCTGAGAAATGCTGTTTGCTTGTTAAAGAAACAAAAGCAACACTCTGGGTTTTTTATTAAGTTTATTTTTAATAAAGAACCTTTATTCAGATGAAACTGGTACTCCTACTTGCTGCTTCGCAATAGTATTCATGACCACTTCAAAAGCCTGTCTATTCTATCAGATGCACAGAGTCTAAACAGTGGCAGTGCATTCTCACGACAGAGTATCTCTTTATATTAATGGCATTAATTTGTTTAAGGAGTACTAGGGCTGGCAACTGTCACTGTGATTGATATTTGATTGTCATATCTTTGGGAAAAATGCAGTTTATTCATCTCAGAGGAAGGGAGAAAATTATAGAATTGGATTTTCTGCAGGTGCAAATAAATAAAAAGATCAAGTTAAACTCCATGGCTGACAGGAATGTTATAGAGACCTGTAGCTCCTTCTTCTGCCTCCCTTTGTCTCTGTGGCTGTCAGTGTGATGAAAAGCATCCTATTTATATAATCATGAGATTTGGATTATCTTTCAAGTGACTCTGCAATATATTTATTGCTGTCTTCTAAAATGCTCATCTTTTCCTGTAGAGTGATTTCAGACACCACGCTTTTTGATTAACTACCTAATGGCTTAAAGAATCACAACTTTTTACTAACAGGCTTTAAAGGCAAAGACTCCCAAGCCAGGTGAGGCCAGCTGTCTTCAGCAGACCCCTGTTCTGTCCCCGTGATAAAAGACCTTACACTAAACAAACCGAGAGGTTTTTCTGAAGCCTCCTCTGCCAGAGGCCAGCCAGTGCTCTCCAGGGAGAAGGGGAATATTATTAAACAGAATAGGCTGACCATCTGATGCAAACATTGTGCTTAATTTATTGATGGTTTTATTTTGTTAAAATGGGAATCTTGATGTCTAATAACAACGTTTGCCTTCTGCTACACAAAGAGAGTTAAAATTAACCCCATAGGCAAAATTATAATATTCCCTGCTCAAAGTAAAACTCTGGCCCTAAAAAGGGTGCTAAGAAGCAGCAAATATTTCACTGTGAGTGTTCTCCTATTGCAAAAAACCTCCAAATCTGGGCACATTTTATTACTTTCTAAACCACCTTGTAATATTATTTCAATGTGATGAAGCATAAGATCATTAAAGAACACCCCTTTAAGAAAAGTGATTTTAAGTGATTCAATTAGCCAGAAGTGAGAGGTATTACTAAATGTCTCAGTCAAGCTTGAGGAGGAGAGACTTGACTCCATCCCCTCCTTCACCCCCTGGATGAAACAAATCTCTGGATTCATGAGTTTATGTCACATCATGTCTGCCAGAGCCTGTGGTGGTCACAGGAAAAGGCAGATGGTGACCTCTTTGCTAACACTGCCCTCCGTGCTGAGCCCACCGTTGTTAGACCAATAGATGGGGAAAATGAAAACAGAACTTACAATGAGGTGGTCATTTCGGGTAGTGAGTTGGAGGGGGGAGCTGAGCTGCTCCCAGGGCTGCTCCTGACTTATCCCTGGCAGTTTGCAGAGAAGGGAAAAAAAATTTGATTGCTCGGATGTCCAGATGCCTGCCCCTGAGTGGGGAGCCCTGGGCTCCAGCCTGCCCCCCATTTCATCCCCAGCAAGCCCACCCGTACTCCTGTGGCACAAACCTTGCCGTGGACCCCTGGCATGGCCACAGCAGGCTACTGGGGCCGGGGCAGGCTTGGCCCTGCACTGATGGAGAGCTGTCTCACCCACTTTGTGCCAGAGATAGCCCGTGGCTTGCAAAACCGCTGTCCCCACTGCCACACAGCCAATAAAGGTGAGTATTCCAGGACTTAGATTTCATCACTGGCCAAAGCCTGAAAGGTTTTGCTGAATAGAACAGGAATTAACACGAGCATTAAATGGGGAGTAAGTTTGCTGTTTCTGGAACACGCTGGTGCTTTTCTCCTGTGCTTCCCACTGAGCCAAACCATGGGAGAGCACCCCTCCATAATGCCATGCAATTCTTCAGCTGTTGGAAAGGCAATTTTTTTTATTTGTTTCATATTGCTATTCAGTGTAAATACAGATGCTTTCAAGCAGATTTCTTTGCACCACAAATTTTCTTTCTAGTCAGTGTGAAGTAGTCTAGAAACAGCAGGGTCCAGCTGAGGGGAAGGTGCTGCAAAGTAGAAATTAATTAGGCTAATTGAAACAAGGTTGGGCTTAATGGCCCAGGGATCTGGTGGTGGTGGGCAGGGTTGACAGAGCTGATTATTATGTTGCTCATGGTCTGTTTTGGTCAGCTTGAGAGTCAAGGTATGCATGGTAGTCTTGCTGGGCTGTGGCTTGGGGTTCTTGCTTCTAGTACCCTGTAAGTCACACAGAATCACAGAAAGTCCTTGGATCTGTGGATGTCAAGAGATCTCTGGGTTTTCTGTGCTTCACTGAAGGTGGTGGGATTTACTAAGCTGCAGGAGTTTTAGTGTTCCATGTATCCCAGGGGAAGATATGAGGGCAGCTGGGCAACTCCCCCAGTGTTCCTCTGCTGAGGTTTTCCGTGGCTTTGTTTTTCCAGTGCTTGTTTTAGGCTCTCAAAGTCTGAATTCAGCCTTCTGGGTGTAGAAGTCCCCAAGTCTGGGTGTGTATGTTTGTGTGTACACACATAGTTTTGTATTTGCACGTGCACGCGAAGCTGTGTATCAGTATATGTAATTGTGCACTGTGTCCATGGCTTTTTCTAATCGCTCAAGGTTCTGAAAGGTCTTCTGCTACAGCACTGCAGTGAATGAAAAATACTGTATTTGCCTGAGAAATATCAAATAATATCTTCTGAGCTGGACATCTCATCAAAGGGCAAGGTAACTTATTTATTTTTTTCCCCTTCCTTAGAGTAAATTATTTCCTATGATAGAAATAGTTATTGTTTATAGTTTGGTGTTTTGTCTCTTTAGAAATGCTGTCAACTCAAATGTTAAGAAAGTGAAATTTCTAGAGAGAGAGAGAGGAAGGTAGGACAGGGGATGGAAGAGCAACAGAAGCATTAACATTTGGTGGCTCTCTTGTGAGTGCGGAGGGAGAGGGTGCGCTTTAGCTGAAGCAATAGCACTTGTATCCACGTGAAAGGGCTTTGGGCTGGTGCCTGGATCCACGTGTGCTCTGTATTGAGCTATTCTGGCTTCAGCTGATTGCTGCAGGGACCTAATTGCAGAGTCTGTGTGTGAGCACAACATGAAAGCATGTTAAAGCTCTTGTTCCTATTCATTTCAACTCTCCTAGTTCAGGACCTTGTGCTAGTGGCAGATGTACATGTCTTGATAAAAATGTTGTTGCAGACTAAGCCTTTAAATCACGTGTGCTTCTGCAAGGTGGGACTAGCAACCATCCAGATCTTTTGGGGGTCATGTCAACATGTTCGTGTGTTGTGTAGGAGAATGAATCTTGGTGGGATTGCTTAGGCATTACTGTGATGCAAATATTGAATTGTAATTATGCTAACAAGCACAAAAATGCAATAGATGCTCTTTCATTTAAAATTAGAGCACAACAGAGCTCCTGTCCTCAGCATTCGCATCACGCAAACAGCTATAGCAGTACCAGTCTTTCTGTGGAGAGAAGAGGGAAAATGAATATTCAAAAATTGTTTTAGTTAAGCTGATGCTACTGTGGACTCTGTTCTTTCTCTCTGGCTTATTCTTTGAAATGTAAATTTTTAAAAAGCAGAAAAATCAAGAGATGACAATCTTTTTCTCCAGGGTAGGAGGAACTTTAAACAGACAGATTTTTAAATAGCTCTTCTCCTTAAGAATGTTTTTCTATAGAAACAACGATAATATTAGTGGGGGAAGGGTGTAGAGAAGTATGCATGTGTCCGGAAACAAATAAACTGAATTGGATCAGAGCAAGGCTTACTTAGGTACAGGAGAACATTCAGCCTTCCCTTATCGCCACCATGACTCCTCAAAGTTACTTTTGTTTTGAGAAACTCCAGCCAGCTGCTCAAATACTTCACCTTGTTGTCAGCCTAACTAAGTACTGTTGCCATCTTGAGTCCGGTCTTTCCCCGGTTATCTCCATCCACACCCCTGACCATAGCAGGGGGACAAACCCCTAGTAAAAAGTGGTGTTTTCTGCTCAGCACTGTCTTTCCCCATTGGACCTGTCAGCAGGGGAGGGGGAGCCCAAACCTGTGGGTGGGGTGCCCTGCCAGGGTATGTGGCAGGGCTGTCTTTGGGCATTGCCACATGCTCTGCCCACCATGGGCCTGTGCAGCAAAGGCAGCGAGGGCAAGAGGTGGGGCATCGCTGGCAGAGTGACCACGTGTGGCCTCTCCTCTTCTGGGGCTGTGCTTGCCCTCTGGGAGCCACTTGCTTGATGGTGTGGGTAGCTGATGACTATGGGCCAGCATTTCTCAGTTTTTTTTGTTGTGGGTGGTTTGTTGGGTTTTTTTTGGTCAGCCTCCTAAATGCATATTTCAGTCATCTTAAACTAGATTCATGTGCACTGTCTCCTGCTCCTGGCTGTGCTGTATTCATGTGGTTCACCTGGCCTTGCTCTTTGGTACCCCCCAGTGAATAACATTGTTCCATCAGAGGAGATGCTCGTCTGCTAGCAGCTTCTCACAGCTGCTTGGTTTCAAAATGACTTCTGGCCACTTCTAGGAACGTGTTTAAGAAAAATGCAGGCATGATGTTTTTGGTTCTTTCTCTGATGAATACAAATCTTTATTTGTCCGTCTCGTAGGGGGACAGTGGAAGATGTCTGAAATGGAAAGGGACTTTTGCTGGACTCTGTTTGACCTGCCTTTCATAATCCTGGGGTGCCTTACCAAGAAGAAATACATAAGAAAACTTGGTCCTTTGTACCTTTCTGTCTGATTAGGTTACCCTTATCAGTGAATGTTTTCTAAAACTGCATGACATCTGTTCTTACCTATAAACTTACACTAAAGAAGATGAAGTCTGTTTTCCTCTCATCCCAGAAATGCCAGGAGACATCCGTGAGATTTATATAAAACATAATAATTGTACTTACTATAATTGTACTGAGCTAATCAGGATTAGAACTAATCCGTCAGCTTTCAGCAATGTATTACACAGAGGGTCTCCAGTTTGTCACAATCTGTCTTCCTGAAAAACAAGGTACGTTCAAGAGTTTTCTTTTACAATATATAGAAAATAAGGTCCAAAATGGTGGTTAAAAGGGTCCATTTTCTCGTGTTGCCCAGAGTATTGTGATAGGGAACAAAGATTCATTAGTCGCTAATAATGTCTTGAGATCCTGTCCTGAAAAGAGAGTCTCTCTTTATGGGGAAAAATGGCCACAATACACGTGTGTGGGGAGGCTGTGTTTGTAAGAGTTGCTTCTGGTTCTAGGCTTTGGGGAAGTTACCTTCCTACCCAAGGCCAGCTTGATGTAAAGCAAAAAGTTCCTTAAAAATAAGTATCTCACAGTAGCTTCTGAGTGTGATAACACTGGTACTGGAAAACACATGTATAGGCTGTTGCACAGTGCTGTCCGTGTAAAGGAGAGAGCAGGAGTGTAAGGAGAGATGTGTATCTTCAGGTGTTGTGTCTGGCACTACAGCGATGTTCTCTGAAGTGCTGTAGATCCAAGGGAATGTAATGTACCATGTTAGAAGCTTGGGGGAGTAAGCTGCTTCACCAAGACAGCTCAACTTCATTGCACGAGAATACAAACCCAATGTGCCTTCAATCTTTTCCTCAAAAATGTATTAGTGAGGGGGAAGAAAGGGAATTAGATGTCTCTTTTCTGGTGTACATATAGGCCCCAAGTCTTTTTTATCCAATGTGAGCTGAACCATACTGTTCTGCTGGAACACAAAGCAGAGTCACAAAACTGGAGTTCCAGTGTGGCCTCATGCCTTTGGTCGGGTTATTATACTGCTGTTCCCCTAAAGCATGGCTTTACAGGAAGGAAAGGATTTGGAAAGGCAAAGAGACTTTACTCTTGTGAAGAAGTTTCTATTTCCAAAATGCCCCTTCCTAGAGCATCCAGAAGAAACTTTAAACCAGAAGGCTGGGATGTCCATCCACCTGCTGAGGGTGCAGACCCAGCAAGTGGGGGCAAAGTGCTGAGGTGATTTAGCTGCAAGTACTGTGTTGGCCCGAGTTGCAGTCATCCATCCACTCAGTCATTGAAAGGACATGTCTGCTTCTGGATTTGGCAGAGCCTATGTCTGTTGTTCCCCAGAAGCAGGGGACTGAAGGCTTTGCCCCTGCTTTTCCTATGGTTTCCCTCCTGCCACTTCCACTGGACGGAAGGATTTTCTGAAATGTCACAAAAATGTTGTGGAGTTTCCTTTTCTCCTCTCAGTGTTTCTGTCATGTTTCTGACTTCTCCACCTTTCCTTCCCTAATGACAAAGTCTGTTTAGATGTAAGCGTGATCTAGGTACTGTGCTACAGAAATCAAACTAAGAGCCACCCCCAGTACCTGTAGGAGGTAAAAGCCAGCACAGAACTGGTAAGCTGGTAACTATAGAAAGTGGAATTCTTGTTCTGTCATTAAAATTGTGATTAAGGATTTCAGCCCAAATTTCTTTGGACAATTATGCAGCAATTTACATCACTCAGTCTGTTGCCCAGGACCTCCAGGCACACGCCAGCAGCCAATTTGCACTCTGTGCCAAGTAGCATGCTGAAGTTCATCCCATTGGAGATACAGCCTGCCACCAGAGGAGCATGATTCTTCTCCAAATCCATTTAAAAATGATACAAAAAGAACCCAGGGTACTGGGCTCATCTGCCATCAATCACTTGTCTTAAAATGTTGCAAGAGATTATAGGATGTTTTATCACCATGCTGGGGGGACTGTAGTGACCTAAGCTTCTTAAAGGTACATTAAAAAAAAAAAAAAAAGGAAAATAATAACAGGAACTGCTGTTGGGAAAAAGACATGAAGACAGCTGTCTCTGTATAAAAGCAAAGAGCTGTGGGACTGAAGTTTAAGCTAGGAGAGTGTGGTTGCAGTCAGTTTCCATGGATTATAGGCTCTTGCAGCTATGGCTGCTGTGTTGCTGCTCTCCGGGCTGTGGCTGGCGGGATGACTGCATGTGCTGAATGTGGGGTTTGCAGCAGAGGGGGCCATCTCTTGGCCTCCAGAGTCAATTTTTGTAAGCATCAGTTTTGTATCTAGGCACAGGGAAATTTAAGAGATGGCTGAATTTTTAATCTACTGATCTATGTTACTGGAGCTTTGAGATGACGTCTTTTTTTTTTATGTTATGCTGGGAGTCTGGGTGCCTTGCCCTACAGCCGGTATCTTTCTATCGATGGGGAGGGGTGGGGTGCGTGCATGGCTCCTTTACATAAGAAAACTATTGTTCTTTGCATGGTAAAAATCTAGAAGAAAGAGATTTTCCTTAAAAATTAATTTCTGTCTTGATAGACACAGAGCAAGTGGAAACATTTTTCCCCAGGGAACTAAGTGTTAAGACTCGAGCGCAACAGTGCTGGCTGACAAGATTTAAATGCTGTTATAGTCCTGAACCACTGTGACTGTACTAAAGTAGCTGCTACAGAGCTGTATTTAATGCCCAATTACGTGAGGTATAACTAAACATCCCAAGCCATTATGAAGTTCCTGCAGGGACTTCTAAACTCTCCAAAACAGACAACTGCTCTTAAAATTGCCAAGAACTAGTATTCTGGGCTTTGTGGTGTGGTGGTTTTTTGGATGGTGGATTTTGTTGTTTCTTTTCGTTTCTTTAGTGAGGTATAGAATGGCTGCAACTAGATTAATGGGAGTTAGTCTCCTGTGAATTTCCACTCATGTTACAGAAGAGGAGGAACCCAAATTTTCCATCAGTACTTTGCAATGCCATTAGCTTCCCTTTCAGACTTCAGGAGTGATTTAAAAGCCTACGGGCATTCTTGCAGCAGTTGTACGATGCTGGTAGTAAAAGTCACACAAGCCTCAGTTGGAGTATGCTGTGAGCAGCATCTAGAAAGGTGTCATTCCTTCTACTTGGGCTGGTAATTTTGCAATTGGGTCCCGAACTGTTTTGCACTTGGTAGTTATCATCCATTTGCCATGATTCTTTCCTTGGTGTAAGATGGAGGAGCTTCTCCTAAGCCATTCAAATTTGGCTGCACAGAGAACTGAGGGCTTGTCCAGGGTTTGACCCAGAATTCAGGTTCAGCTCAGTTCTTACCTGGGCTTTCAAGGTCTGACTGGTGCTTTGGCCACAAAACCAGGTCTCGAGGAAAAAAAACCTTACCAGGTGGCTTCTCATGTATATCTTTTGAATTTCCCTGGACATTTGGACAATGTTCTGGCTTCTAAAATTTTGTATCACAACCAAAATTATAAAAGTGCTCAAGTAGTCTTTTTAATAACATTGGAACAGAGTAATTCCCTCTTTTTTTTGTGGCTGTTTCTAAGATATTTGCTTTTTGGTCTGTTTTTGGAATGAAACCACACTTTGAAGTCCAGAGATTTCCTCAGGGAGAGGAAGTTCCTTTTTCAATTGGCTCTACAGAGAATGTTCCTCTTGGACCCTTGGAACCAACTCCCTCTTCTCATGGGCATAAAAGCAAAATTGGTAGAGAGAAATTCATCATTTCATGCTAATTCTTAAAGAAAATATTCTCCATCCATTCCAGCCACTTCCTCAAACTTCCTAAAATTAAAGCTCCTTATAAGTAGAGTCTTAGACATCAAGTCTCCAGTTTGCTGGTGTGTCCCCTCTGTGCCAGAGCAGCAGGGCTGGGGAGGTGAAGGCACGCAATGTACTGAACCATTTTTAGGCTGCAGTTCTGGATTCTGCTCCCTTTTTGCTCTCTGGAAAGCTTTTTGCAGGTTTGTAAATGACAGGTCATGAGCCAAAAGCACAAGTATATTTGGCCAACATACAAAAGGTCTTGAAAGCAGTGCTCTTGAAAAATGATTCATTGTACTTCTAACACCCATCATATCCTAAGTAGTAGTGTGCCATCATGACTTTCCCTTCTTAGCACCTATTAAAGGGAAGCCCTGGGCTGATCCTTCAGAGATAATGAGCAGAATTATGGTAGTCATAGAAACTGCTGCTTAAATATCTGTGTTTTGCACAAACTCCAATGTATGGCTAATTACCCAACTGATGGAAATCTGTTTCAGCCCTGTATGAAGCACTGCCATTTTATTAGCTCTAAACAAGTTTGTTCAAAAATGTGTAACTGCATCTGTTCTTTAAATGGGCTTGCCGGTAGTGAAATTAAGGGCCATTTCTAAACACAGTGCTTGCCATCTATTGGTAAAGGGTCTCTTGAATACATCTTATTCAAGGACAAAAAAAAAAAAAAAATAGAGGTGGCCATAGAAATAGGTGCCTCTAACATGTACCCATTGTATCATAAATAGGCTCTGTTAAACAGGTCCTGAATCCAGTGTGTCTTGTTTAAAACTGCTTTTTCCAGTGAGGGTTCAGATCTGTTGCTGTGAGAGCTGTAGATCTGCTGGTCGTGTCCTTGTAGTTTCAGGCTGGGAGAACGGGCTGATTTTCATCCCACTCACTAAATTATGCAAATATTAGAGGATGCTACTTAGGGTAAACAAATGTGGTGTCTAGGCATGTTTAATGAGCTCTTTGCCTGCAAGAACTCTGGACTTTCTGGGCTCTTGCTAAGTTTGTCTAATTTAAATTCTCTTGCATGGCCCAGGGCAGCTGACAGAGTACTAAGCATGGTTTGTACCAGCATCCCCATGCCAGCACAAAGGAGCGATCAACAAACTCGAAAGAGCCCTGCAGAGTGTGCCATATCATGGGATGTACAGGGTGACGGAGAGGGGCTAGTTCAGCCCAGAGAAGTCAATGAAGCAGCTAATTGCCATCTTCCAGTCCCTGAGAGGGACCTAGGGGTGCTGGTTGACATCTGGCTGAACATGAGCCAGCAGTGTGCCCAGGTGGCCAAGAAGGCCAGCAGCATCCTGGCCTGCATCGGGAATAGTGTGGCCAACAGGACTAGGGAAGTGATTGTGCCCCTGTACTTGGCACTGGTGAGGCCGCACCTTGAATCCTGTATTCACTTTTGGGCCCCTCACCACAAGAAGGATGTTGAGGTGCTGGAGCAGGTCCAGAGAAGGGCAACGAAGCTGGTAAAGGGTCTGGAGCATAGGTCTTATGAGGAGCAGCTGAGGGAGCTGGGGTTGTTTAGTCTAGAGAGGAGGCTGAGAGGAGACCTCATCACTCTCTACAACTACCTGAAAGGAGGTTGCAGTGAGGTGGGTGCTGGCCTCTTCTCTAAAGTAACAAATGATAGGACAAGAGGAAACAGCCTCAAGTTGTGCCGGGGGAGGTTTAGGCTGGATATCAGAAGAAATTTCTTCACTGAAAGAGTGATGAGGCATTGGAACAGGCTGCTTAGGGAAGTGGTGGAGTCACCATCCCTGGAGGTGTTCAAGAAACATGTAGATGTGGTGCTTAGGGACACGGGTTAGTGAGTTAAGTGGTGTGGGTTGACAGTTGGACTTGATGATCCTTGAGGTCTTTTCCAACCTTAATGATTCTATGATGGGGTATTGCAGAGGAGATGTAGCCAGGCTCTTCTCAAGCGTGCAGAACAAAAGGACATGAAACAATTATCAAACTGCAGAAGGGAAAACTTTTTTTGGATGTAGCCACTTCTGTTGGGATGAACTTCTTAAGCACAGGGACAAGTGCTTGGAGGGCTTTCGGTCTCTGGGAGCTTTCAAAACTCAACTAAACAGAGCCCTACACAACCTGGTCTGACTTTGAAACTAGCCTTGCTTTGAACAGGAAGTTGAACTACAAGATCTCCAAAGGACTAGCACGTATTTTTCTGTGATTCTGTAAAAATGAGGCAAGGAAAAAGGAAGTTGTTTCAGGTCACGCAACAAACTTGTGTCTAAGTCAGGAAAAGAGTACATGTATCCCCTAATTTCAAACCATTGTTGCACTGAGCAGCTTGTATTGCTGTTTTGGCACAAAAATATTTCTATGAGCCTTCCTTCAGAGCACTCGTGATGTAATTTAACAAACAGCTTTTTGTTCAATCTTCTGAAGATAAATAAGGGGATGGGGAAGAATATCTAAACTTTGCTGCTTCAAGAATATGTTAAAGAAGTAATGCTCTCAAGCCTGGTGCTTTTCCCGGTGGATTTTGTTGTGGAACTGTGTCCGTATTGAATAGGAGACCCACTATGTTCTAAAAGGATCTTCTTACTTTTCTTCAAAGGCATTTTTCTTCAGAAATAGTAATGGTTAAGGTGCATCTGCATTCTTGCAAGTTGTATTTCAAAACAGAGACAGTAAGTATATTCACATGGTAATGGCGTTTTCTGGCATGTTCTGTATCTTGATTACCTCTAATGATGCCATGGAAGTTTTTTATTAGCAGACAGGAAATCTTTCTTTTTCCTGTGGTTCATGAGGTGGCTGGTGTTATTTCAACTTTTGTTGAATTTTAGTCTGAATGGGATCTTCTAGCTCTCAACGTAAATTGCAACGAAGTGTTGGGTATGTGTGTGGAGTTAGTTTTTGCAGTATTAAAATATTTCATTAAATAGAGCCCCATGAATCTGTGTTAGTAATGATGAATATTATTAAAATTTATGATAACAGCTGGTAATAAAGCTGCACAGTCTCTATGTCCTGGGTGTGCAGGGGGAGAACCCAACAAAACGCCACCTGTGTTGACTTTATTAATAATTTTTATTGTCAGATTCCTGTGAATGTTTCTCATAAACTATGTTTGCTGAATTCCCCCTTCACCTCTAACACAAAATGCGTGCTTTTACCACTGCCCAGCCCCTTTTAGCTGGCATAATAATTCTTACCCAACCGTCTGTGCTGATCAGCTGCAGGAAACATAATACGTTTGCTTTCTCCGCCTTGGTAGAGCTTTTGGCTGCCCTACAGTATACCCTAAAATACAAATCATAAATTCTACAGATTAAAACTAGAGGAAGAAATAAGTAACTTGCATATTAGCTACAGCTCTGTGATCAGGCTGCAATTCCTGCAGCGTGCTTGTCTCTAGCAAAGGTTTCAGTCCTGGAAAGGGAGTGATGCCAGGCACGGCTCTAAGCCTGTCGGCGAGGGAGGTGATGGCAAATCTGTCTCTTGCCTCTTCTGCAAGACCATGGACAAGCTAGACCTCCCTATCTCTCAACATGCCCTCCCAACTTGAGCTCTGGGGATGCCATGTAAGGTCAGCACACTTGCTCTGCTGCAGGGTTTTGATCTTTCTGCAGCATTTAGAAATCTAACTGCTTAGTTGATGCTCTCTGAAGGGATCCACTTCATCTTGGGCCCCATCCTCTGGCAAGCATTTTTGTACCCGCTTAACTGTTTAGTTAAGGATACCCATTTGTTTAAAATCTTTGAACAATTGTAGTTTGCACAAATGCTCAGTTTCTCTCCAGGGTCACCATTCCAGCAACTGGAAGGGAGTCTGAAATGCTTTCTTGCAGGAAGGGTATATTCAGCACAAAGCATAAGCTTTTGTGCTGAGATGTAGGGCAGCTAGCTTGGATAACCTCACTGAGTACTGCAGGTTTGAAAGTTATTCATCATCACTTTTTTATTGCTTTATCTTGTCTGAAATTGTTCAGGATAAAGTCTTTTCTTCTGTGGATCTAAGCACCACAAGGTGACTGGAAGCTTACTGACCTCACAGTTTTACTGTAGGGTAAGTACTAGAGAAACAGCAGGTATAAACTGTGCAGTTTAAAAAGCTAGACACGGCTACATGGTGTCTAAAGTAAGCTTTCTTTCAGTGTCAGGATGGAGGGCAAGGCTTTCATTTTTTATTTTTATTTTTTTTTTTAATCCCCCACAGGCCATTTCAATAAAATTTAATCCTGAAGGTGAAATGGTTATTTTATTATTATTCATGTGTTTTTTCTCTCAATTTACTGGGAGGGGCTGAACTGTACCCATGGCATCTATGAAATCCTAATGTTGAGTTGTTTTAATGGTATGCATAGTCACTTTGACACTTAGACAAATATGAATTAGGGGAATAGATTTAAGCCTGTTCTTTCATGGGTAATAACTGACTTCACAAAACAACTTCTGACTAGCACTCGAATGCCTTTCTCTGATCATTAGAGGGATCAAAGTTTTACATTTAGGCTGTTGACTGTATGCTGATGTCCCCATTGAAGGAAAAAAGGCAGCAACATTATTTCGATTTTTATCTATAAAGTCTACCTGGGAGCACAATGTGAGACCCACATCCATTGAAAGCCAAAATTTATTAGTGGTCCAGCTCCACTGATGAAGGACAAGAGGAGTCCATGTACAGAACTTAATTTCTTGAATCCTCATCCTCTCTTCTTAAATCTTTTTGATAAGAAAGATAAGGATGTGGAAAGGAACAGGACAGAGCCAAAATTTTTGAAGTTTTAACTCTCTGGTAACTTGTCGCTTAGTTGATGCACAACTGAGAAGTGAGGTTACTTTTGAACTGCACTCAATTAGTTGTAGAAAATAACCTGAAACTTAGTAATTTATGTCTTGCCTCTTTAAGAGTACATTGCCTAATGCTGGAAGGAAGAGCACATTTTTTTCTTAGGCTTTTTATTATAAGCCTTTCATCTTCCCATGTGTGACAGCCAACCGATGGAATAATCCCCAATTACAATACACAGAAGTGTTTTGTAACTAAACTCACTGGCTGGTTTTTTTTGTTGTTGTTGGGGTTTTATTTTTAATCAGTTCTAGAAGTACAACACGAAACCCAGATTTACTTATATTCCTTGTGCAAAAAAAAAAAAAAAGGCATTATATTTTT
>WKFP01014268.1:856377-895962 GCA_011057875.1 Pterocles orientalis
AACTCACTGGCTGTTTTTTTTGTTGTTGTTGTTGGGGTTTTATTTTTAATCAGTTCTAGAAGTACAACACGAAACCCAGATTTACTTATATTCCTTGTGCAAAAAAAAAAAAAAGGCAGTATATTGGACTAGAGGAATCCACTTTAATAATGGTCTTGTTTGCTTCAGAAAGTCAATACTGCACACTATCTAGAATATAGTATTAAGCATCTGCTGCTAATATCAGACTGGCTGATAAGGTAGCAGTAGTTTTGCGACTTTCCAGACAGTCGCAGAGTGCCCAGTGATATGTGTCAGACAGTCTGCACTGGGGATTAATCTAAGAAATAGGCACAGCTTAGATGAAATCAGGGAAACCCAAATCACGATCCTTGAGCTAACTTTTGCTGAGGATTGTCTCTCTGTAGCCAGGGAGTACTTATGATTGTGATATGTTTATTCAAAAACAAAGACTAGTTGTAAGTAGCACTGTCTATAGTATTAAAAAAAAAAATAAATTCCTTTTCTCCCGGCTGAGCAGTGAGGATAGACCTTTGCAGCAAGGAATTGGAAGTGCACAAAGTCTGAGATGGTTCAAACATCTTAGTATTCCCTTTGCAGCTTGGCTTAATTGCAAGATTTACACAGGACTGTAGGTCTTTGCTATAGTTAATGAGTTTTGGAAAAGCAGATTGTGTGTAAGAACAGCCTGGAAAGGTTAGGCAGCTGACATTTCAGGAGGCAACAAATAACACAAGTTGATAATGTCAAGGAGCTGGTGCAAACAGTCTTTTGAGCACTACGGGTGGGTCCCAGATAAATGCTGCAATAACTGACAACTTCAATTTTAAAATTATGTTTTGGGTAGCAGTATTATTTCCTGTTTGCCTGTGAGACTTGCCAGAAATGTCAGACAGGGATGGTGATATTTTACGTATGACATTTTTCTTCCTAGCTTTTTTCAGGGCTTGTAAGATCTTCCTTGAGGACAGCCTGTATTCCCTCTCTTCCTGTGTTTGTGAGCAGGAGTTGTTTCCAGAATACAGATGGGGTCTTTAGGCTCTCAGCCTGCCCTCCAGTTCTTGTGCTGACCCCACACAGACACCTGCTCTCAATGTGAAGGCAGCACTTGGTGTTTTCAACTGCAGAGGTGCATCCTTGAATGACCACTTAAATAACAGACTCTAGCGTAGTTTAGCCTTACTGGTGACTTTGAAAATTCTTTTTGTGCTGGCATTGCAAGGTGTATCAAGGTATATACTTGTTAGTTTTCAATAACTTTTTCCCAGTGAAAGGAGAGTCTGCCACGGAAGAATTATGTTACTGCTTTGAAGGAATAAAACCTCTTGCTCCTGCTCATACAACCAGATACTTTGCTGCTCAAGTGCTGAGACAGGGTGGTGTTTTGGTTGGAAGCATTGCCAGGGCTGATGGCCTTGGAGAAGAGGGATAGATTGAGTGTGAAAGGCTGAAAAGGGACAGAGAGGCTGAGATTAGGGGGCCTGCATACCCCGTGGGGACATGGTGTTGGAGCTGTAGGAAAGGACAGGGATGAAGCCAGCCCAGTCAATATTGTTCTCAACTCTTTAGTAATGAGCGGGCCCAGGTGAAACTTTGTGCAGGGGCAGACTGAGAGGGGAATATTTTTTTGGAGGAGTAGAAAATTGTCTTTCGGACAGCATTTGGATGGGATATAAAACATGCAGAAAATAGAAGTGGCTGGCCTATATGCCTCTCTCCTGACTTTTCCTGGCCTGTTGCCTTACAGATGTTGGGAAAGGATTTCACCCTGGGAAAAGATCTTGCCCAGCTCTGCCTTTGCAGAACAAGGGCAGAGCTCTGCTCTAGGTGTTCCTTTACAGGTAAGAAGCTGAGAAAGCAGGGGCTGATTTGTTCCTTTCTTGATTCCTGATGCTCAGTAATTGCTAGTTCTGCTGCCTCTCAGAAATGTGGCATCCTCCTTAAATAGCTAGGACTTAACAATCCAGTGGTCAGTGTGAGTGGCTTTAGCTGAGATATCTGTCTCCTGGTTGTTCCATGACCCTATTGAAAGAGCAGAACTGGAGACTTCCATGGGTTGCTCTGCAGTCTTTTGTTCTCAGCAGGGGCTGGCTGGAGTGGGGCATCCCTCCTCTCCCAGGGCAGATAACTCTTCTCTTCTCACATGTTACTGTACTGCTTGGTGTCTGCCAAGTGGTGAGAGCAAGGGTGGGTCCATACTAGTTTTGATGCAGTGGGCGTATTTCGAGGAGAAAAATTGTTCAGGCAGTCCTCCAGAGCTGAATACCTCCCATCCTGCTAAGCCTCCTGCAGCATGTCTGATGTCTGAGTGAATAAATCGTCACAAGATACCAGCCCTGATATTAATCTCGAAATCTGGGTTTCTCCTTTTCCATGGAGAGGACTCACAAATTTTCAGAGAGGAGGGAGAGATGTCATGTTTAGAGGATAGCCAGTTACTGAGGGAGGGTAGAGGAAAAGAAGACAAGTTTGAGGAGTGAGACTGCAGAAGTCATACAAGATCCTCTGTGCTGTAGGAAGCAATGATGGACTGCTCTGTGTTATATTCACCAGAACTTCTTCATCAGGTTAAATAGTATTTAATATTTTAACATGGGTCCATAAATACCTCAATTAATAGCAATCAAAAGAGAATGTGACTGTGTATTTAATATGAAGAAGCTGAAATAACTATTAAGCCTGGATAGATGGTGTCATGAATTTCAGTGGAACAGAAACATCTTTCCTGGTGAGAAGCTACATGTCTCTGTAGTGGTTGTCACTCTGGGTTGCTAAGGAACTTAGGTCGTCTACATTTCTGCCTTTTGCATTTGCTTTTATCCTCACACTTCATATGGAGCATTTTCTCTCTGTATTGATGCTGACCTTTTCCCTCCTCATTAGCAGAGGCATCAACTGTGCTGCATTTATCAACTCTAAGTCTGTTCCTCCAGTGCTTGGGAACTGAAATAGAGAAAACCTTTAGTCCTGCTGACACTTAATGACATGGTCATTATGCACAGTAATGCAGTGGAGGAAAGCTGTTTCAAAGGGAAAGAAGCTCTGCTTTTGTTATTAGCATTTGTAGTGCGGGCACTTAGGGAAATAGCGTTACAAGGACAGATAAAATGATGTAATCAAAATTACTGAAATAACAGAAATCAATCTCTAAAACAGTTGTCAAGAGTCCTGCTGCCCAGCTTTGAGATGCCTGAATTATCCCTGACAAATGTCCATTATTTTTACAGCAATAAGTGGTGGTTTTAAGCGCAAATTCAACCAAATGCCTTCCTTTCACAGGTGGACATGGAGCATAATTTATTGATTGCTGTCTCTCTTGATAAAATCCCTTTTTGTGTTTGGAGACTGTTGTTCTGTTCCCCTCTTGCTTCTCCTCTGGACATCAAACAAATTCAGCTCTTTCATCCTTTCCTTACAAATCGTCTTTCTGAACTTTTGCTCATTTCTGTTGCTGGACTCCAGACTCTTCTGTTTCTCTCCACGTTTCACTAAGTGCACTTTCCTGGACACATTATTGTCTGTGCCCATCTAGTGCTAAGTAGAGGAATAATCACCTCTCTTATCTTGTAAATGACTTTTTCAAGTACCTAAAATGAATCTACCCTTTTCTTCTGACAACATCTTTTTTTGCTGATGCCTTTTCAGTTGGTCTGGTATAGCTCCCGTCCCCACTCACTGTAACACTGGAGCCCAGAGGAGCCCTCCCCTTCCATTTGAACGTGGGCCAGATGGAGAAAAGGGATGTTAACAATGTGTAGGTATCTGACCACTATTGTGATTTCTTGGGAAGACTGAAGCAAAGAGGATATGATAAACTCAGCCTTTTACTAGGCATAATTCCTCCCTTTCTCAAACTTACACTGTTACTGAATTTTATCTCATCTTTCTTTTGCTCCCTAATACTCTCAGGTCCTCTTCTGACTTACTCTTAAGGATTTCTGCCTGTGTGCTTATTTCAGAGCTGTTGTTAAAGTGTCCTGTATTTTATATTTTCTGCTTAATTCCGTTTAGCTTTTAAAATCCCATTTAAAGAATTCCTTATACATCTAGATGGACTATGTAGTTATATTTTCCTCTTTATTGGTTAAGTTGTGGTACCAGCTTTCCTGAGGGTCAATAAAGAAGAGCAGAACAACCAGCCTCGTTCCTTGGCTTCTGTGAAGTTTGCTGGTTTGGCACTTACATTCACTTAAGCAGCTTTTCCAATCCAGTTTGCCACAGATCTTTCCTACTAGCTATAGGCAAATCCCAAACAGTTGCCGTTCAGGAAACTTGCTGACACAGCAGACAGTTTCTGATTTTTGGAAAGGACTCAGCAGCCTGTAAACTGTCAAATAAACCTTCTCTCTCTGCTTCTTCCTTCTGCTCACTAGCCATGGCAGTAGCCCTTTACAGGTCACCTTCCCATAGGAAGAGATGCCAGAGTCTCTCCTCCTTTAGCAAAAAGTAGTGATGTTGCACTTCCTGAATTTTCTTTTCTGTATTAGTACAGACAAGAGAAAGTGGTAAAAACTGGAAGAAGGAATATTTGGGACAAAGCTGGGTGAAGAAAATAACTTGTTCTGATACACTCCAAGGGGAAAAAAATAGTTAAGTTATTCGAGGTGCTTCTTCCTCGAACAGTTACAGACAACTGCCCTTTGGAATGGATGAATATAGCAGCACAAGAAAATGCCAGATTCATTGAGCAGCGAGGTCTATGTCTTCTGTCTCTCATTAATCACCCAGGGATGCTTGAAAGCCCTCAGAGACTTCAGATCATCTCTGCTTCACCAGGTTGGAGCTGGACACAGTGTCTGGAGGTCCCCCGGCAGAGCTGAACCTGTTGCTGATCTTATGACTTCCTTAGTCCCAACTCTGCCTCAAGAAACCTGAGGGCTTTGACATAGTTATTTTGCTCCTGAATCACTCACAAATCTAAAGTTGCCATGCCAGGACCCAGGCACCTCAGATCCCTGCCAGTGAGTCTGTCCCAGCTCTAAAG
Organism: Pterocles orientalis; assembly: GCA_011057875.1. NCBI lineage: Eukaryota > Metazoa > Chordata > Aves > Pterocliformes > Pteroclidae > Pterocles > Pterocles orientalis. The sequence continues at coordinate 861,362 of WKFP01014268.1, forward strand.
CACTGGAGCCTGCAGGATCTGTGACCTTTGAGAGCACTGAAGCACCAGCTGTACAAGCAGAGGTCAAAGTCACTTTTTAAAGCTGCTGCTTTGCCATGAAAAAATAGATCAAGCCACTCGAACTGTCAAAATATATTTTGGAAACACGTCATCAGTGCTGACCTGCCTCCTCCTGGAACTGGTTCCTCTACTCAGTGTAGCATATTCTTAGAAAACACATTCTTGTGGCTTGCAGTGTTTGATACTGTTTAAAGGGCTCCTGGGAAACCTCCTTCCTTGGAGACAGCAAGGAGAACCTGAGAGAATATATCAAAGTTAGACAAGAACATCTGTTTCAAGGAAGGTGGCTGGAACACAACTCATGTGTATAGCATTTTAATTCTTTTAAACTGCTGTGTCTTTCTTGTTCAGCTGAAATCATGATTCCTCATGTGTCTTCAAGCTCAGGCATGCTTTCTGAGTTGAATGAGGGAGAGATGGATTTACAGGTTGAAATCCAAGTCCTATTGAAATCTGTGGGAATTTTCATTGACTTCAAAAGGGGCAGGATTTGGTATGCAGCTGAAAGTAGAGATCCTCCTAAACACTTGCAAGTAATGTGCTCTGAATATGCCTGCATCCGAGAGGCACAGCAGCAGCCAGGTGCCCACTGAGAATTTCTGAAGCATGAGGCAACCTCCAGGGTGGAGGCAAAGAGCCATGGTTCTGCTGCAGGCTCCATCAGATCTTGGGCACAGCACGGGTTTTTCTGTAGCACTGGGTTTTGGGTAGAGAAGCAGCCTTTCCTTGGCATGATTTCTAGCTCCTGGTCAGTCTAAGGGGGTCTTGGCTCTGTCACTTTGGTGTCAGTCTTCACCCCCTCTTCTCCCAGCTGTTTGGTTGATGCCACATAGCTGGTCAGGGCTGCTGTGCAGCTCTGCTCCTTCTGGCACCTGATTTGTAGCGGTACCTTTGCCCTTTGCAACTCGGTGTTCCGGTGTTCCAGCTGCCTGCTTGTTCCCTTCAGCAGGAAGACCCTGTCTGTACCTAGCTACCAGCCATAGGCTAGCTGAATTTTTTAAAAAGGGCATTTTCAAGATATCTTTCATTGAAGTTGTTTTCATGGTAAGTTAGAGCGTTTCCTTCAATATTGAAAGAGCTCTTTTCTAAAACAAGACAAGTAGTTCTTATAGATTTTAACCCTACAGTGTGCTTTTCCCACCTCTCTGCTCCCCAGTCTCCTTGTACTTTACACTTAATATTAGCTTCTCCAAATGTATCTGTAGCTTTCTCCAAATCAATCTACAATAAATAAACACCTGGACTTGTTTCTTGCCTAGAAAAGTGGAAGTTTCTGGGAAGCTGGATAAACCAATGAGAAACTGAAATCACAGCAGGATGGAAACCGATTTAGTTTAAACTCCAGGAGCTGCTGTATCTGATGGAAGCTGAATGCTAAGTGAATCATTGTGACTCAGTAAATAGGATAATGGTCTCTCCCTCTGGGATTTCTTTTCCTGCCTGAGCAAAAGCCTTGCTAAACCTGCAGACAAGTGAAACCCAGCCCGCTCAAGCCTACCCTGCAAGAGGGCTGGACCCAAACCTTTTCTCCCACTGTTGTGTACCCTAAGTCTAGCCTGATCTAATGACATCCTAGTTTGACCTGGATGGGTCAGACATATACTGCACATCTACCCCATGTTCAGCATTCCTTGTCTCGTGTAGAAGTAGCCTGGAACCCCTGCTCCCATAGTAGCAGGAACACCACATTACATGCATGATAGTAGGGCTCCTGTGGTCTTGAGGTTCCATTAGCACAAACAAGTTTAGTTAGTCCTGGGGAAAGCTGCAGAAACCAGCCACTCGCCTCTGTACAACTTTGAGCACTGTTTTTTTGTTTGTTTGTTTGTTTGTTTGTGTTTTTTTTTTTAAAGCGCATAGAGTCACAGATTCAGAAGAGAGGGAGAGAGAGGAGCTGGCAAGACAAGGGGAATAGCTTAAGAGACAGAGGAGCACTCGTGCAATGGGGAGAAACCAAAAAAAACCATTTCAGACTGCCAAAGCTGCAGCAAAAGCTCCCACTGCACACAGCACTGCAGACAAAAGAGCAGAGGTTTGTTCACCTGGAGCTGAGGTGGCAAGTCTGCACGGACTGATAGTGCTGCTCCAGTTCACCTCAGAGGGCTGAGAGTGCTCCAAAAACAACCCAGTTTGTGTAGTGCTCGTGTGTGCTTCTGCTCTGTTTGTTATCAGAAGACGCATTTCCATTTGCCCTGCAAAAGGAGGGCTGTGTTAGTCCTTTACATCTAAGAAGCGTCCCCTATCCCCCTCTTTCCCTGGGGAGTCAGGTGTGTACATAAAGCAGCACCTGTGCCAGGTGAGAAGCCTACCATCAAATGGGCTTGAAAACCACCTCAAGTCAGTTTTTTTTGTTTCTTTTTCTGGTTGCTATTTGACAAAGTCCTGCTTGCTGGTCTCTGCCCTCTGGATGTCACTGTTGTGCTCATTTAGATTCCTCTTCTTCACGGACCTGGCTCTTCTTGCCCTAAGTATGTGATTAAAAAAACTTGCAAGAAGTTAGTTTCCCTTCTTCATTGGCCTCTCAGGGCCTCTTGGCTGGAAAATGGCAGAAAATATCTGTCCTGACCATATTGTGCAAATAATTTACTTCTGAGGATTAGCTAAAACATACTGAAGGCAAGCACAGCACCATCTGCTCCAGCCAGAACATCCTTGGGTTGCCAGGGTCTCTTGTGAATGCTTCCCCAAGGTTTCCTTCCTCACTGCACAGCTCCTTGCTTCTCCGAGGCAAATATTATATTATGAAATAGAACAGAGATTGCCATGTCTCTGTGTTGTTGTTTTGTTGTTGTTCCCCCTTCAGAAATGTCTGAATTGCACAGGGGCAGGATTGTGGGCAGTTCAGGCTTTTGGTGCTGCAGCTGTGGGCAGTAGAAATCTCAACCTTGATGCTACTCTCTAAGGAGTGGGTAAGAAAAGGTCAAAATCCTCCAAGAGCGTTACACTCACCACAACAGAGCCCTTCATGTTTTGCTTTTGTACTGAAGAAACCAAGCCACAAGGACAGGTATGATATTGCTGATGGGCAGCCCAGTTAAAGATCAGGCAAAGTGGAAGACAGTGCTGGATAACGCTCCTACGGGGCGGTGGTGAAAAACAAAGGGAGACTTAGTGTCTAGAAAACTGAGCAGTAGGTGAGCAGAAGATACATCTAAAATCTGTGATTCAGTGGCAAGACCAGTCAGGGAAGGTGCCACATTTGATTCCTTTTTTCTTTTTCTCTTCATAATACACTTAAACAATTGAAATACATTCCTTGGACAGATTTTCTACACTGAAGGAGGAGCCTGTGTTTGGAGGAACCTTTGATTTAATTACTACTTTTCTACTTGTGATTTGCTATTTTATCCACGTATTGTAGTACTTTCTTTAACGCTTTTCTTACTGTTCCACACTGGAACACCTCTTCTCTTTCTCCACCCCTTCACCCTGCTGCTGAAGGTTATGGGACTTATGCTCCTATGAAGAGGCATCCAGCCCTGCCTCTGGTCTTCCTGTGTACAAATGGACAAGCTGTTTTAGGGGGGAAGCAAGACAGCAAAAAGGTTTGGGAAAGTAGAAGGTTCTTCTGGGATGTGCATGTTTTCAGCACTTTTGTTGTTGTTGTTTTTAAGAGTGCAAAGTGCAATGATGTGAAAGGAAGCTACAATCAAGTGCTCTTAAAATTCACTTTATAGGAAAGCTGGCTCTTTGCCGAGGCAGCTGCTTTGGGCAGCAACCTGCAGGGGATGTCAGCCTGCATCTTGGAGCCTGAGAGGAGAAATGCCAAAGAGCTGTCCCAAGCTCTGTAGGCTTCTGCCCGGGCAGATGTACAGGGTCTGCAAGGGACAGTTGTTACGACGCCATAAATAGAAAGAAGCAGTAACTGTTTTTTCCAGGGTTCACCTCCAGCTTTGTCCTGGCTCTGGGTCTCCTTTCACCTTAGAATCAAGCCATGGTTTCAGTTCTGGCGGTGGGAGCAGCGTGGGAGACAAGTGGGGGCGGTTGCTTATAGTTGGAAACATTAAATACCGGGTTCTGTACTCTGTGAAATGTGTGTTGCTTAACTTACCAGGGTAGATCTTCTGCCTCTATGCATTGTATGCAGAGGCTGGGATCTTCCAGTTTCCCTGACTGTGGTTTCACGCAGAAATAATGACAGATTACATATAATGGTTCTGTGATGATTTTTCACTTTGTATCCAAATGGGTTCTCATTAAAAGTTTTTTGAGCCCTGGAACTAGGTTTTTCTTTGTCCAACTTCTGATATAGGTAGTTTCTAAATGGATTAGAAAGCCTTTAAAGGTCAGGGAAATTCTCTTTTTCAAATGGCTAGCTGGTGCTGATATAATTATTAATTAAACTATATCTTATTCTGGTTATTAGCCACAATGATCAATTATTTCCTCAGAGACAGTTGTTCTATTAAAAATACATCAGTAATAAGTGACCTTTTCTAAGGTTCCTGCTGTAAGATGTACCTAGCAGCTCTGAGAAGTACCATTTTAATAACAAATGTGGGTTGTTACAGTTCAAGCTTGAGAGCAAGACTTTATCCTTATGTGAATACCAGGGCTGGTGATGGTCTGCTGCCACTGAGTTTGAGAGAGTATCTTGAGCCCTGTGCTCTGCCCCAGGACCACCACCCCTTCACGAGCAAATCCTCCCATGACAAGGACCGATTTGCCATTCTCCATCCCTGTGAATGTCCTCCCTGAAGTCCAAGTATAACCCAAGTGGGAAATGCACATCCTACAGTTGGGTGGCCAGTGTGCAAGATGGGTGATGAAAACAATCCTTCCTGTACTCAAAAAGCCTGTACTCTTCAGCTGCCTCTCCAAAAAGAATAATAATGTGATACTGGGGTTTTGACTAAGCATGAAATGTCGCTGGCTGCAGCATCGTTCAGTGCTTTCCTTCCATCCTCTCTGAGTAATAACTTGTTTTTGACAGATCCTTCCCACGAAGGGAAAAAAGGAAGCTATGTGGCTGGACGATGCGGTAGGTTTTAAAAGCATTGACAACTTTGCCATTCTTCAGTTTTGCTCTGATAGGTGGCTGATTGTACAAATATTTCCAAACTCTTATTAGCTTAAAAAGAGGTCTAGGGAGATTTTTTTTGCTGGAAATTTCTTCAAGTATTTGGTGGTTGCATACAAGGCGCCAACAGGGAGAAGAGTGAAAAAGTGGGGATAAATGAACCTCCAGTGCAGATATTTTCAAAATAACTCTATCCTCTACTGAACAGTATGAAATTATCTTCGTCCTCACACTCCTGGAACTGCAATACAATGGAAAATGGACTTGAAAGTATTTCTTAAGAGACATTCCAAACAAAAAATTATAAATATTTTGATCTGTTGGTACACACACAGAGAAGAGGACAGTGAAGAGGCTAATTGTGCTTTGGGAGATTTCATGGTATTTTTAATCCTGATTTAGCAGCAGGAGCTGTGATTCTCTGTGATTAATTAGTTCTTAGAACTAAAAGTTAGGGAATAGCACACAGAAAGCTAGCAGCCAAGGATGGTACTTTGCTAAGCTCAGCTTCATACAGATAGCAAAGCAGGGAGTGATGCTTCATGGTTGTCCTGTAATTGAAGTGCTTTCTTCAGCAGGAAGATGCCTGCGCAACGAGGTTACTGGTGCAAGAGTGCAGGGGAGATCTCGTACATAACTTTCACAGTATTGCAATCATTACATTTCATTGCTTCCCCTTGGTCCACTAAATACTTCATACCAATCCATACCTATAGAAAATACCTTGGACCTTTATTTTTTTCCAGCAATCTGTAGGGAAGCTGTGCTATACATCTCAGGAAAGTGACTTGCCTGACAGGCATGACAGGCAGAAGGAAGCTGTCTTGATCCATTGGTACCTGAACCCATCTAATTCCTGTTCTAGTTATTTGGAAAAGTGAAGCATATTCTGTAAGACTCCCAATCTAACTTTCTAACTAATAGTTGATTGGTCCCAGTTGGGTGAATATGGAAAAGCAATGCTGATTTTTTGGCAGAAGACTCACCTCGGTTGCACTACAATGCCCGTGATTGGTGGGAAAAGAGAGCATTGTGCATTAAAATCCTGAGTTATAGCGTTTACTGGGAAAAAGGAAGTGTTTGAACTAAATTATATTTGGGGACCAAGGGACAAGAGCTCTTAAAGGGATAGTTGGTTTCTTATTCATATATTCACGCACTAAAAATGCCATCAGCAATAAATATGTTTCATAAAAAGGCACTCTAGTATAGTCATTGCAACATAAAATTCTGTTCGTTTATTCCAACAGTTAGTGAAGAAGCAACTGGTTATGTTTAAATCTGAATAAAGCAAATCTTCACAGATGAGAGTTTATTTATTTATTGCTAACTCTTTAATAATTAATGGAGTTTCATTTAGTTGAACCAGTGACTCAACCACCCAGGAGAGTGAGAGCTGTCATTCCTGCTGTGTTCTCAGCCTCTGGAAAGCCCAAAGTTGAGAGGAGAAAACTCATGCTGGCTAATGCTGAGGCCAGTCCAACACTGTATATGAGAATGCTTAAATAGATGAATATTTGTGAGCAGAGCAGCCTCTGTGACGAGGAAGGAAAATCTGTTTAAAATCTGAAATGGAAAAACCCAGCGGCAATCAATCAGAATAGGTAATCAGAAGCAGAGACTTTGTGACCAGGTCCAAAAGAAGATAAAAGAGATGTAATTCCCTCGCCCGATTAAACCTCAGGACCTACTTGTTCAGAAAACAAGTGTCATTGCACTAGGTTTTGTAAAGTGTCACACCTTTCCCTTGAAATGAGATAATGATTCATCTATCATGGGGGGAGGAGAAGGAAATTACATGTAGTCCATTGCTTGGCAATTAATGTGGAGCAGCTGATACTTTTGTAAAGGCTAATCTCCATAGTCATCCTAAATGTTTCAAGCTACAAATATTAATCACAGAATAATTTAGTCTGAAAGGAACATCTGGAGGTCGTCTGGTCCAACTGCCTGCTCAAAGCAGGGCTTTGCCATTAGAGCAGGTTGCTCGGGGTCTTGTCCAGCCAAATCATCTCCAGGAGGGGGTATCCCATCATCCCTACAGTGGTTCAGTTTAGTGAATACAAAGCTCAGGAGACTGAGGGAAGAAACAGACAAACAAAAGGGAGTAAGATAATTGTATGCACTAAGATAAGAACAGGACCAAATTATGATTGACGTCCTACCGAGAGAGAGAGAGAGGGGGAACAGAAAGCTCTTTATCCCATAAGAGCACAGCAGTCAGAACGTGCCTTGGATCAGTAACAGGTACGTGAGGTGTATGGAAATGGTTGTCAAACACTCAGAAGACAGCTGGAAAGAAGAGAGGAACAGACTTTTCCGTGGGTTCGCTATGGGTGTAGCAGATGAGCATGAGAGAAGTATGTTGACTATTGGGAAAATCTTTCTAATAGTAAAAACTGAAACTGGAGTTCTGTCTCAGTGTGGGCTCTCCATCACTGGAAATCTCCAATAAAATGGAGAATGTCTTATGCACAGCTAATCTGACCTTGCAGTAAGATCACAGACAAAGTGGTTTCCCCATTCAGCTCCATTTTCCCTGAGTCTGTGATGGAAGAACAAGAACATTGAAGCTCTTATAAGATCTTGAGAGCCATGACTCAGGGATTAGGAAGCAGCAGGACAGTCTAGCACTATAGATGTAAAGGCATAAGGTGAGTACTTGTAAATCAAGTCCTATAGGCCTGATCTTCGTTTGTCAAATTAACTATTTAAAGAGAAAGCTCTATTTGCATATTTAGCAATGGTTGATGTACCAAAAAATAATGTTTTTGAAATGAAGTTCCCTTAAAGAAGTGTCTACTCAATGATAAAACATAGTTTTTGATGGTTAAAAAACTCTGACCGTCACCCTGCCCTTGCTTTGAAAAACTTTGTGTCTTTGATCTTATTTAAAAGGTAATGTTCTTCAGTGAATGATGAAACATCCTGGCTCTGCATGTCAGTCACTCTGTGACTGAGTGAAAGGACTGGTAAAACTATACAGAACATCGTTCTTCAAATCACTGCACCAAATCCTGCCTTTCTAGCTAGTTAAAGTCAATTTTTTGGTTCCTGTGAATATAGGCAATGATGTTATTTGCACTCCTAGTGAACAAGCACACAGATTGCAAAATAACCCTGGCAGTCCTTAGTGCCTTTGGCAGTCCCAAGAGAGAGACCGAGGACTGAACGGGCACATAGACTGAACTGTGTGCTGCAATTTCCATACGGATGCATCTGATGCAGCTGCAGTCTCTCGTTATGAGAGGATCCGACATACAGTATTCTGCAGAAATAAGATTAAGAGAGTTCATAATTGTGCTGTGGGTTCCCTTGAGATCTACCCAAATGCCCAGGTCCTTCACAACTCTTTTTCTTAAACCAACATTGTGATTAAAACAAATCTACTGCAACTGTATATTATGTAAGTGTCAGCAAGGACTCTGGAGAAGAGGAGAAGTGCAAATTGTAGTCTGAGGTCTTAATCCTGTAATTAATGAAGCAGGTTCTTGAAAACCGTGACATTCACTGCAGGTATAAAAGTTCACTAGAGTACATACACTGGCTGAACAAGGATTAAAAAGCACTTTTACATAGGTGACAGTGAATGTATGTGAAAACCAAATTTTTACTCTGTGGTCAAGAAAAACATGTTATTTTAGTAGAGAAAAACCTATATGAAAACCTGTGTATTGTTCAGCAATATTTCTGTCCTACATCTTCACTTATAAATCAAATGCCATCCATAGGTGCAAGTGTTCACACAGCAGCATAACTCGGACTTATTTACATTACCAGATTTCTAGGAAATACATGGTTTTGGGAGATAGCTGTTTTGAACTGCAGTTACAAAAAAATGCATAAGACCAAGCATTTACTTTTTGACTACAAAGCAATGCAAGTTGTGCATTTGGTTTCACCAGAGTTCAAATGTGCACAAGCGAAGTTTGTGAAAATTAGAAGGGTGTTGATGAGTATATGAATGAATAAAATATGTGAGTCTTGAGATAAAACTTAGATATTTGGAGGTAGGATTGTTTTCACAGGTTTTTTTTTTTTTTGGTATTGGTTAGTTTTGCACTAGACCCAGTGTTGTGATAATGTATAGAACAGGAAGAAGGTATTGTGAAGGTAGGTCAGACTGTATGAACTGTTTGCTTGACAGGTGTTTTTTTGGGGTTTTTTTGTAGGTTTTGTTTGTTTTGGTTTTGGTTGTTTTGTTTTTTTTTAATTGAAGTGCTTACAGAGAAGATGTCCTGGAATATCACTAAATGTGAAGACATTCATTGCAACTAGCCAGGCTGGATGCTGCAGGATCACACTTGTGTCTCTACCATACTTTTGGTCCCAGGATTATAATCTCTGCAAGGTACGATAAATATACAGGCAATACTGTATTTCTTACAGTATGAAAAATAAGAGGCAGAGAACTGCTAGTTGTAACATCATTTATAGTATTTACAAGTAGTAACAACAGGGGGTGTTTTATTATGGACACGGACTTTGCGGTGGCACCCTGCAAGAGAGAATGCACTAAACATGTTTCTGTTGGTTTTCCTGGTCTTTGCCACTTTATCAACTCAGGGTAAAAATTTTCCTGGGAGTAGAGGGTTTCTTATTCGTTAGGTTTGATGAATTTCACTCGTTTATGGAAAGAGGGGATTGGGAGAGATGAGAGAGGGGTATATATGTTTCTTTTGGCAGCAATCTTGTATAAAAACATTCTTTATAATAAAATGCGTGTTGGAACTAAAATCACAGACTTGCACTGTTGCCCCATCAGCAAATAAAGCACAAAGGGGATTTGTGTTCCTGCTGAGTCTCCCATCTCAAAGGGAAGGGATGGATGGAACAAAGTATTCCTGCTCTTCTATTTTTGCCTAATCTTGGCTCCTGGAAATGCTTTACCGTTGTTGTGCTGTGGTGCAGTGGCAGCTCAGTTGGAGTTTGCACCATGCTCTATAAGCAGAAAGACAGAAAAAGTGATTCCTCTCTCAGAGAGCAGAAAAATAAAGGCAGAGGAAGGACAGCAGGTGGATGCAGTCAGATGAGAGGCTAAAATGAAATAGCAAGACAATACCGGCTGCTGTGAGAGCCAGCAATTCCCAGCAGACCTGCATCTTAATTGCTGTTAAATTTTTTAGTTGTTGCTGTTAAACTGGAAAAATAGCGGAGGAAAGATTTAAAGGTACCAGTCAATTGGCTTTGCCTATGTTTTGAATTTGTTCCCCCCAAGTATAGGAGGGCATATGAGGGGCTTTAGAATGTGGCTCCTTCAAAATGTTGCAAGGGGATGAAGATGTTACAGGTTGACCTGCAGTGGAAATCAGTATTTTTTGATACTGTTTATCAATAAGTCTGCGTGTAACTGAGCTAGAAATGGTGCTCCCTTTTAGCTTTCTCTTGCAATCTCCTGATTCATGCTGCCCAGTACCTCTGCTCCTGTGCCTGGGAAAAGTTTTGGATCCAGCTGTAGAACACTTTGTCAGCTCTAAGCAACCCCAGCTGTTTTTTGAAAGTAAACCATGATGTTATGTATGTTTGGAGACTACTATAGAATTATTCTGAGAGTTAGAGAAGCTTCTTTTAGGTGATTAAGCTCAAAGACTTTATTCGTAAATTCATGTGGATATGCAAATTCTTTTCCACTGGCATTTCTAGACAATGCGGAAGGTTTCTACCATGCAGTTCTTCAATCATTTCTGCAACTTTACTGCTAACGGTTTCCTAAGGGGTTTTGTTTGGTTTGTTTATTTTGAACGAATCCAGTTCTTCTAGCATCCTTTATACCTCCAGCAACCTTCAGAATTTCTTATCTAGCTTTGCAGTTTTCCCTCTGCTGGTGACAGTAATCTTATTATAATCTATTCCAGCCTGTAGAGAATTCTAACAAAATCTTTTCTATGTGCCTCAGCACACTTGTTAGAAAGGCAGGGTGACTCACATGCTGAAGTTTTTAAGCAGTGTTTGAGGAAGGAGAGAGATGGATAATTCAGAGAATTGGCAAAATTATAATGACATCTGTGTTGGTTTTGGATCTACGGAGAAGGAATCGAACTGCTGTGGGTTGCTGACTCTTTTGCTGGGTGGTGTGAGTTACGATCCCTGCCTTTGAGTATCTTTCATCCAAGAATTTCAAAATGTTGCACAGGTATTTAGCCACAGGGAACAGAAGGAAACACGCAGATCTAAGAGGAAAACAAGTAGAGAAGACCTCTATACTAGACTGAAATAAAGGACCATGATGCAGTATTGTTGAAAACTACTATGTCAAGCCTGCAACAAATCTGCTTGCATTTCTTGTTCTTACACTGCTGACTAATTAGGCTTAATGTGTTCAATGGGCTCTGAATGAGGTATTAAATGCACTGAAGAATATGTTTCAGCACTTAAAACCAATGGAAATAATTCTGTTAAGGTGATTTGACCGAGTCCCTGGGTGGCACGCATAATGCTGGCACAAAGTCCAGTATGCTGAATTATGTTTTCTGTACATACCGGCATGGCAATATTTTTTTGTAAACCTAATATGTAACAAAATCAGCAAGGCATCACCTAGAAAAAGATCCTACTTGCTTGCTTCTTAGTATTACTATTTTTTCATAATTGAAATCCCATCTACTAAACTATATTAATAAATCGAATCAAGCTTAGCAACATTCCTAAGGGGAAAAACATTTAGATAATATTCACCAGACACTTATTTATTTAGCTAAGTGTCTCCATTTTATTGGCTTATATCCATGTGTCTTCTAACAATCAGAGTATTAGTAATTTCTTTTGCTGTTTAAATTTGATTAGCCCATGCTTTAAAAAATTTCTATAATCAAATAAAATACCTGTAGCTCAAAACTCTCAGGCTACAGAAAACACTTATTACTTTCTCAAGGCTCTTTGATGCTGAATGGGGAACATTTTTCCTAACGAATTAAGTGCTTAGGAATTTAAACATAGTGATTATATTTTTATGAGAGAGGCATAAAATCAGATCTTTCTTCTTCTATTTGACATAAATCTATATTTATAGATCCATAGATATCTTCTTTATAGGAGGTCCTTCTAAGCAGGAGAAACCACTCTGCCCACTCCCTGGCCCAGTGAGGACAGTGCAGTACACCAAGCAGAAAGGAGACCTTCAGTAGACATGACACCGAAAAGATTCTTACTAAGCTAATAAAAATTGCTTCATGAAAGGCTGCAGAGAAATGGGCTTATTTATCTTCAATAACACACCTAACTTAATATTCTTGTCCTATTTCCCAGTCCCATTACTGTTTTGATGATGTTTATTCAACCCCAACACCTTCCTGGTCATGTTCTGGTCTGAGTCACATGAGTAACTTTAAAATCACTGTTGTGATTGTACTCTCAAATCACCCAATGACCTGGGATTCTCACCATACTCTAAGTAATTTTATATTATTTCAGAATTAACAAGGTTGCATAAATCAAGGTATGGACAGGAGAACTTTTTTTTTTTTTTTGCCATGCATGTAAATGAGAGGCAGGCTGTCATTTTTCTAAAGCGAAAAATCAACTTGGATGAGCCTGAAAGCAAGTACAGTCTTAGTGTCTCAGGATGCTTGTAATGGTTAGCCCGCACTCGGAGAACTTTTAAAAGTATAAATAAAATATAGGCATTTCTTCCTCCAGCACTCCATTTCTTCTGCTTAAATCTGTGTGGCACAGGCTTTACATTTTAAAAACCCTCTTAATCCTATTGCCCACCGGGAATCTGTTAATAACTTCAATAGTGACTGGTGCACATTCTTGCCCCAAGCTGCCATCAAATATCATTAAACCAGAGAGTTCTTCAAGTCAGCTCTTCTGTCCTCAGACTGTACCCTATTTCATCCCAGGTTGCCAAATCAATGTCACTAGTAGAGACTTCTGACACCTTTCTTATTTTTTCTTCATTTACTTTTGTTTCTGTCTGCCCAGGGTAATTTCTAGTTTTAGTCATTACTTATCTATAAAAATGTCTCACCTTTTTCTTAATCAGATTTCACACTTGTGAAATGAAGGCTGCATCATCATCATAAATGGGTAGGACAGACTTAGCTGGAGGTACCAATGTTGGTCTTAGGGGACTGATTTTAATCTTGCTGGGGTCTAGAACTACTGTAAATTGCTTCAGTGCTGAAAACACTTTTTTTCCCCCTAAAAATAGTAATTGTGCTAAGTACTAGTCTGGCAATCCTAGAGCTTATGGACGCATTAAATCCTCCACTCCAGTCTTTTACCAGTGATATGTGGGCAAGAGTGGATCCACTTTTAGATCTAAATCCTAGTAAATTCTAAACCTAGCTCTGTAATAACTTTCACCTCTAGATACAGAGTTTGAGGCCTCACCCTTAAACTACAAACTATTCAGAGTATGGGGCAGCTATTTCTAGTTTAAGAATATATTGAGAGCTGCCATGTATAAATCATTCAGGCTGAACCAGACATTTGGCACAGAAGATATTTTAAAAGGAAGCTAGATGGCAGGAACCAGGCAATCGTTCCTGGTGTCACCACTTGCCTCTGTAGTAAATGGCAGAGTAAGAGTTATAATATAGAGACATAACTGTAGAATCACATTTTCAGTGCAGAGAAGGGTCTCCAAAACATTGTTGGTAGCTCAGTGAGAGACCATGTCTTGCTCACAGTTGTGCTCTACATTCAAGCATCCTCACTGGTAACTGTATTTTGGCACTTAACTCTGGATTGTGATGTGGCTAAGATTTATTATCCTGTGCAAAGTGGGGACTTTACAGAACCTGGCAGCATTTTTCATTTCAGTTGACTTACCAGAGGACCTTATATTCTCTCAAGAAAAGTTCCCGCTGTTGATGACCAGCATTTGAAATTCAGTAACTAACTTGCTGTATTTTTTTCAGTGGTTTTTCACAGTGGTTTAATTTAATTCTAAAGTCACTAGTAAAATTCCGTGGTCAGCATTAAGCACTGAACCCAGCAGTTCAGTTCACAGAAGAAGTCGATGTTCTTTGTTTTCCCAAGTGGAAGGGACTGAATTTTTATAGTCCTCACAGTCTTTTTCTGTTCAGTTCATGATTCTCCTTGCAAGTGTTCCACCCTTTCACTACATATTATGATAGGTGTGCTTTTGGAAATGTTATCAATCATCTTTGCAATCACTCTTCAAAGCAGACTGCAGATAAATTGTTCCCCTTAGCTTTTCTTACACCTTTTCTTGAGCCTCTTCAAGAAATTAGAAAAATTTTCTTGTTGCTGTCCATTTGGAGATCTCCTTGGTTACTGTCTTGTTTATATAATAAAACCTTTCTTGTTCTTTGACCTATTTTTAGTTTCCTTTCTTTAGTCCTATTTTTAGCTGTCCTTTATAAAACAGAGATCAGCCTCCTTGTTTTTATTATTATTTTGAGACTTAAGTTGTCTTGTTTTATTTAAAAATTAAGTAGTTGTTCTTTTGACCATTTAGATTTTACTTCCACTACTGTCATCATCTGTCATTTTTATTACATTCTTTTAGGTTGTGGGAGGCTTCCTTTTGCATCCTTTTGCATCTAGTTATGAGCTATCTTTTCCTTTCAGAGTGGTGCTCTCTTTGAAGCTAATGGCACCACACAGAACTGTCTGAGGTTTTATGTAGCACAGCCACACTTCCTTCCCTTCCTTCTTCATTAATGTTTCAAATGTGGTAATTTTAATTTAACTCTGCCAAGATTCTGGTGGGAGGAGGAAAGGAATATGCTTTCTACAATCACCTGGTCCTTGAAATCTTTAAATACAACATACTTAAGTCTTGAATAGCAAATGTGGCATCATCATGGATCAGAGTTCTAGTGATTGATGAAGAACAGTTCCTTAAGGGAAAAATAGTAAGATTTTTCATCATTTTTTTTCCTTTAAAGTGATATCTCTGTCACTGTCTGCATCGTGAATACTACAATTCAGATGCATAGCATGTTTTCCCACCTGTTGTATTAAATGGAACATTAAACCATACAAACATACCAGCTGGTTAATGTGAATTTCTTGGCCACATTGTTAAGATAATCTACTGTAATTTTTTTAATCAGTCCCTTGTGGGAGATGGTAATTGCAGCAATTTCATAGCCTTTCAAGCCTACAGTTCACAGCAAAGTTAGGTGTAGAATTATAGATTATTTTACATTGACTAGTAACTGTTCTAAATTCTGCCTGATGTTCTTTGAAACAAGCAGGGGCACAAATAACACATTTTCTCTAGCTCTATGAAATACCTAAATTGTTTTTATCTTTCAGTGGATTTCATTCTTTCTATTTAAAAAAATAGAAGCAAAAGAGGTTGTTGAGGTCTTAGTTGCTGTAGGCTCTACTGTACAGGACATGTCAGATCTACATTTGGTTTAATCTCAAGGAAAAATGGAGAAAATATTATAAAGTGCTACAAATGGTGGAAAATGTTAGATTATAGTACATGGCATTAACTGAGAAGATGTCTTTGAATATCACTGGTAATCATCCTCCATTAAATGCTGTTTCTCAAACTGTACGGTATATTTTTTGAGGTATTTCTACCAACTCAAGTGCACAAAAAAAATTTTGTGTTATTTCTTCCTCCATACTTGTGCTATTTAATCATTTACCCAACAAGCAAGCATTATCAATCATTTCAATCATTTAGCCCTACCAACCTTTCTACAGTAGCTTTCAAAGAATGAAGAAGTCACAGTCACAGACATCCTCAAGTGCACTTTAACTGACATGTGGCAGGTACCGATGAAGCTACCCTGAGAAATGTGACTATGACACTGCTATTCCAGCAAACAGACTATTTTTGACTGTGGAAGCACTGCTAGGCTTCATGCATTGCCCATGAGTGCTAGAAATTTGCATATGTTTATCTGAAGTTGTAAAGAAAAGGTATTGGAGAAACAGCACAGGCTCAAACAAAGTCTATTCTAAAACTGAGCACGGAGAATTAGAGCTGCAATTTGAAATGCGTCCATGGTCCCAGTAAAAAAATTGTTTGTGGAAAGTCTTTTTTCTTTGTTTCCTTCCTTTCTTTTTATGTCTCCTTGGTTTTCAAGGTCTTGATATGCTAACTGGTTAGCAATAAAAACTGACATTAGATGAAGTAAATGTTATTCCTTCAAGGTGTTTAGCCAGAAAGCTCTAGACTGCGCTGCCCATGAACTTTTGGTCCCCTGAGCTGCACCAACAGTAGACAGATGCTGCCCAGGACGAATTAGGGCATTGTTCTGGTTTTCAGTGTTTGAGATGAAGGCTGAGAGGAACAGGCATCCTTCCAAATATCAAATCGTTATAGCATTCAACAACACTATTTTGTGCCATTGAGTAAGACGGTGTTGTCGAGGACAGTCGTCTCCTATTGTGTCTCTTAGAGCTGAGCCATCAAGGTGCTGTACAACTGTGCTACAATTTTGACTGAAACTGAAAGGTGAGAGGAAGAAGCTTTAGGAGCATAAGGGTGAGAGGTTTCAGGACTACTCGTAAGTAAGAAGGGTTGATGACAGTAATCTGAGGGCCTTAATGAATTTAGCTACTGAGAAAAGTAAAAGCCCAGCAATTTTGTTTCCCTCAAAACTAGTTTGCAGTGGACGAAGAAAACTATAACCATATGTGGTTTGTACCCACACTCTCAAACTCCTGTTTGGTTTACAGCTCCATAAGCACATAGCTATCCACCTGACCCCTCTGATGAATGCTGTAGGTTTGTTTTCTGTCCAGCTAAAAGTTGAAGCTCCGAAATGCAACCTTGTCTGGGCTGAGCCAGAGAGGCAGCAAGAGCATGTTGTTGGACCTTGGGGCTGGACATTGGAGACAAAAGGGGATTGCACTATTGCACCTTTCCAGAGCACCCCCGAAAAATCAGGCTGGGCCAGGGTCTGTGGCTTTGTGAGGGTGTTTTATGTCATCAGCATCCAGTCTGGAAGTGACTTGTTTGCCAGAGCTGGGAAAGGGTGGAAGTGACAATTTCAGACCTTCAGGTTGAGCTTTAAGAAGGAAGTGAAAGAAAAAATGTTCCCTCTGGTGTCACCTTCTCTTGTCAAGGGTTTCTTAAAGGGATGAATCCATCAAGCTAGTCTCAGGCAGACTCTTCTGCACTTTGGTGAAGATCTGACTAGAGAAAGCTGCTTCCTTGGCTTATAAAGGTTTGATCTGAAATTTACTGAACCTTTTGGTATCAAAGGGCACCATTTCCTTCACTAGCTCCGTAGGTGTAGGGAGGCATGAACCAACCTCTGCGACATCTGCCTGAGTGACACTGCTCCGAGGCAACAGAAGAGCTTCCTTCTTCAAGCTGATCCTTCTAATGCTCCAGGTTTTCCCAAGGAAAGGGGTTTCAGACAATCCTCTAGAATCAGGCAAGTCCCATTTCTTCCATAGACCTTAAACACCCTCCTTGACTGGCTGTGAAAGAGCCAAGAGCACCTTCTGCCGAGACTTCACTGTCAGCACTGGGCTCCATAGAGAGTGGTGATACACTCCAACCCTCTTTTTGGAGGGAGAGACCAGTTGGTGACGGCTGCTGTCCCCTTACCCCAGGCTCACTCTCTGGCAAGCTGGTAAGTGGGAGATAGAGGTTATATGCACTACCCTGAGCTCCTTCAGCAGCTGCTCACAAGGGCTGAGATGTGGTGGGGTCACCTATCCCCCATGATTTCAGCACCAACCAAGACCCAGGGCTTCTCCTCATCACAGGCAAAGGTTTGATGAAAAAGCCTGTGTTTCATGACTTCTGCTACACTCCCCTCAGCAGGAACAACTTCATCTCTCACAAAAAAAGGACGTATTCCTGGGTGAAGCAGCTGTTCCAGGCCTCTGCTTCCTACTCAGCTCACCGCTCAAGCGACTCTTCAGCACTACTCTCGAGTTCAGAATCATACTCAGAGCTATATAAGAAAATACCTTTTTATGAGAAAAAGCTTTTTTTCTTTGTTCAAGATCTAATCCATGTTGAAAACGTTCAACTAATTTCTTATTTCTTATGCTATTTATTTAACTCCAACAAAAAGATTTAATATTGGATGACTCATTACAGGTCTTAGAGCCATATCCAGAGCTCATTCAGCCTTCACTCTCAAATGTCCTTCAGTGCAGGTTTCATCAATCATTTTAATCCTGGAGCTGCCTGTGCTCCTCAGAATTTATTTTTCTGTTCAGACTTATCTAGATGGGAACAAAGATGAAAACTGAGTGGATAGCAAGAGTCACCTACTATAGTCCAGGGATTCTCTTTGATGCAAGAAACTTTCTCCCTGCAAGATATTTTCTGGCAAAAGATCTGTTGGTTGTGACCTTGATGCCTGACCTAGAGGAATGAACTTCTTTCTGTATTACATTCTCTGCATCATTTGGGACTTTTTTTTGCATAGTGTGCACCATACCATGCACCTTGGAATCCCTTCAGAAGCTTAATTTCAGTTTGCAAATACACAAGAATTTGCATTCTAAAATGAAAATATGAGGTATTTATAGAGCTTCAAATTAAATCTCAGGGGAACTCCTTCCTTTGATGCTGAGATTCAAAAAGAGGCCACCACCATGTTGTCCCACAAGCGTATCAGTTCATAAAGCTGATTTCTGACCTCTAAAGGGCTTGAGTTCCCAAGTGTGTATATATGTATTCTAAATACAGGATTTCAGACTAGCAGATGCAAAAGTTTCAGAGGCAAGCAGTGATTATTACAACTTCAATACATGAGAAAAGAAGGATAGGGATACTTTCAGTTAAAATTAATTCAAGTAATACATGCTGATTTTCTAGTGGGAGTTGAACATGTAGCACCAGGTGCTGCTAGGAACCCAAGAGAGAATGGGATGGAGCCAGCCTGCTCTCTTCATCACTGTGTCCCTGGCCCACTCCTGCATCCAGACACAAGAGAGAAGTAAGGGATGATACTGTGGGATAGCACGGGGCTGGGGAGAGGGACAGGTGTGTAACAAGAATTGTAGTATTGCTAAGTCTGCCTTTGAGCCTCTTTGGTGCCACCATAGGAACAACCCAGTGATTCAGACTCCTACAGCCACCACTCATCTTTTTGTGTGCTGAGAAACCTGATTGAAGGCTTCAGAAGTCTTGTCACCAGGGATAGGACACAAGACACGGCATGCCTGCTTTCCCATTTTGGGGCAAGAAAGACAAGAAATTAATTCCAAAAGTAGAGCTGAAGTTAGTATCTCTCCAGTCAGAGTTCATTCTTCTGACCTTATTTGCCCTAGATCTCCATTCCACAACAGGTACACGGAAATAAGGGGAAAAATATGCCATCATGTGCCTGTTGATTTTTTTCCATTAAAGCACAGTTTCATTAAAAACATATACATTCATTGAGCTGCCCAGCCTTTGTTCAAAACAGGCTCTTGATGACTCACGACCAGGGATGTTTACTGTTGCTCTTCAAAGGTGTGAAGGAGAAGCAGATCCAGTGTACAGAGCAACATTCAACCCATGCTGTGGTGTTAGGACATCAGTTTGCTGGTTTGCAACACTCCTTCACAAATACAAATGTGCATATGCCACATAATTAATATTTTTTTATGTGCTAACGGCTACAAAGGGGCAGGGGAAGGCACATTGATGAAAAGAAAAGGGAAATGCAAAGAGGATAAGTGGTCAAGAGATTTTTCCCTTCCCCCCAGTCTATTTTCCAACCACCTAGTGTTGCATGTGGTTCAGTGGAGATGACCTGTGTTTGCATCCTGATCATATGGGGCCAATTAGACATGCTTCTGCAATTGGAAATGTATCGCCAAAAAAAAAAAAGACTTGGCCAACCATGAACATACGTTTAAAATGGCATTGTCCCACTGCCTGCTTCTAACTTAGTGAAGGTTTAAACAGTCCTGCTCTCTCACTGCTCACTCTTTGCAGATGCCCTCATGCAGGGAAACTCTCTTGATTTTGTCTCCCAGCTGGTTCTCAGCCAGGGTACATGCTGGCTTGTATAGCAGGGGCTCCAAAGGTCACCATCTGTCTTTAATAAATGAACACATTAATTCAGTAAATCCCCATCAAAGATACACAGGAGATGTCTCTTGACTTTACATTATTTGACTGTATTTAATATTCTGTTAATTTGCCAGATGCTTTCTTCAGAGTTTTAACAGTGCTTCTGCTGCAGTAAAAATCAACACTGCTCCTGGATCTGATTGTCTGTTTCCACCTTGTCCTGTGTTAAATCTCACATCATTTAACAGTTTAATTTGCTGAAGACCTTCAAACAAATTTACTTAACAAGCACTCCCTGGCGCTGAAAATATATGTATTAAAAAGCTTTCAAATAAAAATATCTGAGAGAAAGGCCAGGCAAATTGATACACTAAGACCTAGGAGTGAATAAGCAATAAGGGACAGTATTTAAGATTTGGAATTTGGAAAGATGGGTGAGATTTTAGTAGAGAAGAAAAGGAAGGCCAGGGAAAAAGAGAGGAGGAGGTTCTGCTGGGAAGCTGTAGCTTTCTCTCCTGCAATCCTGGACGGGTGTCATTTAAGTCCCAGATGAGTTACGTGACTCCAGACTACATGATATCTTTCTTATTTGCTCAGGGCCACAGCCAAAGGCTAGTTTGACCAAAATGTAATTCACAGTGCTGCCTGGGTACCCTGCAGCCTTTTAATCTTATCTCCCTTTAGTTTTTCATATCCGTTTTGGCATCAGCTACTATTGTACAATTGCAACTGCACTGAAGTAGGAGCTCTTTGAAGTACTGTGGAAATTGACAAAATCCATCAGAAAATCTTATTCAAACTTAAAAAGAACCAATTTCTGTTCAGTGAGATCTGACACTGGACTTCAAAAGTGCTGTGACTGAATCTGCAGCCCCAAATTCTGTCCTTCAGTTCCTCTTTCTATTCCTTCATTTTTACTGTCCTTCATCCATCCTTCAAGTACATTTTCTCTTTGTTTGATTTCTCAGTCTCTTTGTTACTGTTTGTCCCTTTTCCACATGTAAGAATCCTTCCCTTTACTGTTTCTCTTATGCCTTGCAGTGTTCCTCTTTCTTCCCCTACCCTTTCTCTACCTTTTATCATTTTTGTTGACACCTTTTTCTTTCCTTCCCTCCCTCCTTCTTTCCCTCACTGCTCCTGGGTCTCAGCTGTGGCCATCGGTGACTGAAGGGCAGGTTCCCAAGCAGCTTACAGCCTTGCAAGGAGAAGACCTCTCCCTAGGCTCCCCCAACCTCAGACTGATAGCAGAAAACCCTCATGTTCCCATCTCTGCCCATTGCTTCTCCTTGGGGAAAGCCGAGCAGAGGCTGGGGTAGGTGTCCCTGGGAGCCCCTTCCAGCCTGAGCAACACTCATGTTGAAGAAACTCTCATTGCTTTGTCCTGGGATGTAGGGCACAGCATGTAGGGCACAGCAGCAACTTGCTGTAATGTGAAGCTGCAACTAGGGCACGTGGGCACCCAGAGCTCATGCTCTTACTTAGACCTCTAGTGAATTCGTTTCAGTGCTAAAGGGTGCTGTGGGATGTTGCTTCTGCTCAAGGGTACTGTTATGTCTTTGGGGAGAGGATTGGTACTGGGGGGTGGGGGGGACTGATTTGAAACTTTTCTTCTCCTGCAGTCAAGATCAAGTATCTCGTAAGAGAGAACATTTCTTGCCTAAGGGGCTTGACTCTGCCCTGCTAATAACAGTATTCCCTGAATAGACTTTAACATATTTTTTTCTTGTTCATTTAAAATTGCTATTTGAAAGCTTCCTTTAAATGTGTTTAGACATTTCCCTGGATGGTCAATTATCTCAATTCATGTAACGTTCTCATGCGTAAGCATTCCCTATGATGGCAATAAATGAAATTCAGTAATAAACTCTCATAAATTTATTAAGGTCCCACAGCCACAGATCACCATTGTCGGTTCACATAATGCTTCCCCAGTTACTTAAAAGCTATATTACGTGCCATTACATTTATAATCCCACTTAATATTGGTCCACTTAACAACCTCTCAAACATTTGAAACTGAATTTACAATCTCTCATCAATGCCTCTCCGAGGTTTATTGCAGCATTTCCTCTCTAAATGTTTTTGTGGTCTGAGAAAGGATTATTCTTGTTGAAGTATCATAAGCTTCGTTCAGCAACTCACTTATTTCTCCCCTCTCTATCTATCTCTCTTTTTTCCTCTCAGCTCAAACCCTCCTCATTTCTTCTGTATTCCACTCTAAGCTAACCCCTCTCTATGCAGATGACAGCCTTAGGTCCCAGTTGTAAATCTTTGATTCAATTAGCCCTAGATCCTACACGCAATAACTTCTGGAAATGTCATTGCCTTGACAGTATTAGCTGCTGTTATCTTGAAGAAAAAACTTTACATTCATGCTCTCCACTGACTATTCGCAAAGATACACAGCAGGCTCAACCTGCACCATCAGATGTCTCCTCTTTTATGAGACTACTTCCCCCTGTTTCTCCTCAACATCTCTCCCTGACTAACAACCCCACATTCAGGTGGGTCAGGCGTATTGACAGACCAGAGCATGAGTTTCCAGAGTGAAATATATGTGTTGCTGGCTAAATAAAGTTCAGACAGGCTTTGCTATTACAGAAGCTTCTGGAGCGTACAAACCACAGTGAACTGGAACTACTGGTTCGTGCTGTCACCCTCTGATTTAGATCAGAGTGCTTCTGAATTTGCTAGGTGAGGTGTGACATAGGTATTACCCTTTTGTCATGCTTTCTGGAGCCAACTTACGCAGGAAATGTCTGACAGAGTTCCCCCTGTCTGAACAGTTTCCTGGGCAAGAATATAACCTCTCGCGTTTCTGGTGATTTTTCTCTCTGTAACGCAGTATATCAGCATTACATTGTAACAGCGGCAATCCATTAACATTACAACATTGTGCTTTTGGAAGGGCTTTTGTAGAAAATCCTAATGAACTTTGCATGTGCTTGAATGCCAGTGGCCAAGAAAGATGGATTGAGGTAACTGCTAATTGGTGGATCCTATGTTCTTCTGCTCATCCTGCCCCCAGCCTTTCCCCCAGGCTGCCCACCTTTCACAGACCTCGCTGCTGGGTCAGCCTCACAGCCAGATAGGGCTCAGCTCCTCCTGGGCTGCTGCCACCCGAAACCTGACTTTTCCTGTCATGTAGGCAGTGTTGACTTTGTTATGAAACAAGGCTTTACCAACAAAATGCTCCAGCTTTTGTGGAAATGCAGGAGCACCTTGTATGTGATGTACAGGCTGGAAAACAACTGCTGCCCAGCAGGCTGGTGGAGAAGGCGAGCACTGCTGCGTGACCGATGCCGGCCTGAGCTTTCTGCAGCTCTGCTCAGCAAGGGGCAGCCAGAAAGCCTCAGATATCACCAGCATAAAGCCTTTTCCACTAACACTATTAAGATCAAACATGGCTTTCTATTCCTATAGCTGTGTTGAGTTTTAATTAGGGTTTTGTGGCTGGGAGGATTTTTTTCTCCCTCACTTGATGCCATAGGCATCAAGATAGTTTTTTCATATTCCTTGACAAAATGAAATGGTGCCTCGACAAGACAAAACGAAAGGGAAGGAGCATTTTTTTTCAGCAGCAGAAAACCAGCCTGATGATTAATCTCTGCCATCAGCATGGTTCCTGAGGTGCAGACGCAGATGGCTGATGCCGGGCACTGGCAGGTGGCCACCCAGCAGCTGCTGCCTGGCCCTGGGCTGGTGCTGGCTCCCCAGCCCCAGCTGTAGGCAGTCGTCCTTCTGCTGGGGGATGCTGCCTGCTACAGCAGAATAGCCGAAGGGGAGCTAAATGCATTTGCCTCTTAGTTGCTTCCATACAAAATCTGACTGTTTTGCCCAAAACGACGATATAGGAGGGCTCGTTGAGACTTCAGGGATGTTTGGGGACGCACCTTGCTCTCCCAGCACTGCTGCATGGGCAGTTCTCACTGGCAGGGAGCCCAAACATGCAGCTGAAGCTGGGATCATGCCAGAGGTCCTGTGGCCTCGCCTGCCATGTTTGCTCCTGCGGAGAGGCACCCGCTCCCAACTGGCTTGGGCCAGCTCCACGGGCAGTGAGCTGGGCTGGAGCTTCTCCTTGGATGCAAATGGCAGAATTTGGGCACTGTCAGCACAGCCTGGCTCTCTCATCCCCCCTTTTTTGAGGGGGGGTGAGGGGTAATCTGGATTGCCACACAGAAGGTTGTATCACCTGCAATTTATCTCTTGATAGAATTACACTGGATCGAAAGGTAAAACTTCTCTGTAAAGATAAGCTGCAGCATTAGCAATTTTGCAATTTCCTGAAACTCCCTTCTATGCTTTCCTCACACATATTTAAATTAGGTGGATGACGATATAATAGTGATCTTTTTGTTTTGTCTTTGTGGATGCTATAGAAGGGATTGTTTTGGGGTTTTCTTTTTTTTTCTTTTTTTTTGGCCTTGATATTATTATGCCTAGGCTTTGAACAGCTGAGTTGCCTGGAAATTCGTATTTCCCCAGAAGAACCATTTGGCTTGTCTGCTGATGGCAGAGAGTGCAAGCTAGCACACTTACAAAAGAGAAAGCTTATTTTACTAGCAGCAACTGTGTCTTTCATTCAACCTGGAACAGCAGACAGGAAACCAAGGGACTGTTCAAGAAGCAATTCCAGGCAAATTATAACCTGAAATCAGCTTTGAAAGAACTGTGATGGAAAGCAACTAGATTATTTCTTTGAGTTTTCTGTTGCCATTTTTTCCTGTTTGTTTTTTTTTTTTAGAGAGAATACTAGAATGAAACCAACCTTCATTCAGGTAGAAAATAACTGATTCAGTTTTGTGTCTTTCAGCTTTTCACCCTTTCTGATTTATGAGCACCTAAAAGGGCCCTTTCTGTCACTTCAATGAGGTGCTGCGTCCTGCATTTTAAGTTTGTGCCCTTTTGGTTCCTCAGTGATTTCTGTGGCTTAGAAGAATTTTATTTTTCTTAAAGTGTTATATCTGAAATAGGCTTTCATTCCTTTAATTAAACAAATTTTATTTTAATGTGAGATGATCACCTTGATTCTCTCACAACTTTATTTCTGCTGAGTGGAGGACTGTGCCCTGTGGGTACACTTCTCGGGGCGGGGGGGAAGTTGCAGGCAGCAGAAGGTGCAAACCAGTAACACTGGCTAAACAGTCCCCATTTCCTCACAGCTGGTGATATAGGAGAAGAAAGCAGATGTGTTACATGTGCTGAACGCTGTGCCTTTGTGTGTATATACGTGCCTTTTCCAGCTTACAATATGCCAAAATTTGGAGAAGCAGAAAACTGTATGAGAGTTTGAAAAGTAAGGACTGAGACAGTAACTGCAGTGCACCCGGTGTCTAGGTGGTCTTCTCCACCAAGATATCAACTCTGTAGTTTGCCTTTATGGGCTTTTACTATAGTAAAAGACGAGAGGAGACTGAGCAGGGATGTGCTTCTCCACATGACTGTGCTGCTGAGGCCGCAGAGCCCATCCTGCTCATGGCAGGAAGATGCTGTCATGGTGACCTTCCTGTTGTGGTGACCCTCCTGTCATGGTGGCTGCTTGAATCCATGTCCCAGTGCAGTGACTTTCCTGTACAGGAGTAAGCCAGGCCCCAGAAGGACTGTCCCAGGGCCATGGACTGTCACGGGGCCACGGACTGGGGGCACCCTGGTACCCAGCTCAGGGTAGCTGCACTGCTGGGGGCATGAGGGACCCATCCAGTCCCTCCTTGGCATCTTGGGGAGCATCTCTCACAGCTCTTCTGTTACTGTATTGCTTATCATACCAATATCTGAAATCACCCCATGGCAGCACAGTGAAGCCCATAATAAAAATATAAATGCAGCCATACTGGGTGAGCCCGAAGGTCCATCCAGCATCCTGCCTTCAGCTGTGGCCAGCAACCAATCCTTATGAAAGAGCACAAAAAGCAGGACAAATGCAAAGCAGTACATTCCCAGATACTGAATTTTTAGAAGCTTCCTGAGCCAGAGGTTGCATCCAGCCAGTCACATTCCCTCACCACTGGTGGACATTCACGGTTACGTGGACTTGTCTGATTCCTTTTTTAATTCATTTGTACATTTGGCCTCTGCAACTTCCATGAGCAAGTAGTTTCACAGTTTAATTAAATGCTATTGGAAAAGGTATTTCTTTCTCTTTGCTTTAAACCTGCTGCCTGACAATTGGGGTGCCTTCTAATTCTCATAGTGGGTGGAAGATTGAGTAATTGTTTCCTGTTTACTTAAGTTATCATCATAAACTTCTGTTATTTCCCCTCTCTGCTGTCTCTTCTTTTCAGCAGAAGAGTTCATGTCTAATTAGTCTGTCCTAATTTCAGCAAGGCTCAAAATAATTGCCAAGTGTGATCCTAGCACACTTGTCCAAACCGCACCTACAAACCTTTGGAGGTTATTGAACTACTTATAAAACCAACGGACATCTATATAAGACCTGGTATGAATGCGAAAGGCATATGCAGGGTACTCAGAGCAGAAGGATAAAACAGTAAATATGTAACACTTTTTCTTATAATGTTACTTTTGATCAGCTGTAATGTGAAACTGAATGTTCTGGTGTAGATCAGGTGCTTTTGTGTATCCAGGAAACTTGCATCTGGCACAGAAATGTCTGAGAAGAAGCCGAATAAAATATGCTTCAATTCTGATCTCTTCAGAAGGGGAAAAATTACGAGAGACAGACCTTTAATTGGGGAAGTTCAACAGTGGGAGTTCTGTGGTGGTCTGTTGTTTTCTGACACAGTTAAATCCAGCTGCCGAGGAATAGATTGGGGCATTGTACATCAAGAGCTAAGATGCTTTGAAAGGCATTTGTAAGTACCTGATTATAATTTGTAGCTGTCAAGATTATGTAAAATCATGTTAGTAAATGAACCACAGATAGCAGAACGAATGGTTTAGATGTGCTTCATTTGAACTAGATGAATATCAAAATCCAACCTGGTTTTGGCTAAATCCCAGGGAGCAGTGTTCTGTCCTTCCATTATATTCTTCTCTATGTTACAGTATGTGTTCTTTGCAAACTAATCTTTTCATGTTCACATCCATTACAGTATGTAAAAAAGAGGCAGGTATGACTTACTGTATATATTTATATACACTTCCAAATCAATTCATGATTTCATAAACCAAACTAAGAATGAGATTGTGCATGGTCTCTGCAGTCATGAAGCTCCAAGTCTGATGAAATATTCTGTACAGATTTCAAGTGAAGTGGACTTTTTTTAGATTTCACAGGTAACCATGGCACTGCAAGGTACTATATCTTCAAGATAATGTCAGCAGTCACAACACCTCTTTGATCAATATTATGTACAAAATTCTGCGCAAAACCTGATCAATGTCTGAACTTCTGTTCAAAAGCCACTTTTCTATCTGACAGTAGTCTCCCACCTCCCATACGCCCAAACTGTGTTTTCACTTCCCGGGTGGCTGTCGGGGAGCCAGAAGTCTGGCTGCCTCAGGGGCTCACAGGGCAGCGGCTCTTTGGCCTCCCGGGCTCCTGGTCCATCTCAGTGCAGGCTGTTCCCTTCCAGTTTGTAGAAACTTTGGAAGTACTAGGGACTGTGGAACTGGACGAAGACCAGATTTCGAAACATCTTCGGTGAAATAAAATTTTCTTTCCTCAGCTCTAATCTTGAGGCAGATTTCAACACAATGTTTTATGATGTGCAGAAATTTAATAACCTTTATAAACCAGAGATTTAAGTTCTGTGATGAGTCTCAAAGTTTCAGAAGACTTTTAGACTTAGAACGTGAGTGTTGTCAGGGCTCCTTAAGGGGGATGGAGAGAAGTTCCTGGATGTATATGTGATATCTTAAAAAGAAAGAAAATACAAACTGAACACTCAGCTATGTAAAGAAGAACAATGGGCAAAGATAGCTAAAATAAGCAAAAATGGAAGGTGTGCTGTTTATAAACCATGAAGACTAAGGAATCATTCAGTCTTGCAGATTTACATATGGAAAAATAGGACTTGAAAACGCAGACAGGCACCCATGGTGTGATGCTCTGCTGGCTTTGTCCTTGCTCCTTGTGGGCCCGCTGTGCCCAGGCAGGAACCAGGCAGCGAAGAGTGGGGTGGCCTCTGTGTGAGTGCCCTGACTGGGCTCCCAGAGGTGCTTAGTCCTGGCCACCTGGAGCAGGTAGGCATCTTTCAAGTGGTTTTTCTCCTCTGGAGACAATACTTGGTGGACTTAACCTTGGCACTTCTGGTTTTAAAAAAGCAAAACAAAAAACCAGGTCATCCTACCTTGCCTAATTTCCCTGTCATTGTCTTGCACAAATCAAATGCAGCTTCATTCAGCCGAGTGTGAATTATCTCCTAGCTGGTCAGCAGCGCTTGGAAAAATCTTGCTACAGCAGCATTTTTAAACTGCTTAGTATTTTCCGCATTACAAAGGTTGTTTGTCCAGTGACTGCCACCTGCCTCCTTCTTATCCTTCTTCTGAACCAATGAAAAACATAGCTATTGATACTTTCAAGGTACACGGTGTAGTCCTTCCTAGATCTTTAATAGATATCGTGCTACGTGGTAGCAGAGAATTGATTCTCAAACTCCTGAAACTGAAAGAAAACTCACTAGTGCAGCAAAACCAGTCGTCCAAATGTGCATCCATCAACAAACTAAAAATTAATTCAGACTTTGGGACAGAGTCCTGCATCACTGTTTTCTTCTTTGCTTTTCTAAAAGCAATGAAATATCCTCATTTATCTTAAAGTAACTGTAGTAACCTTCTTGTTCTAGAATTGCGATACATTTCAAGGCACACAGTTGAGGAAATCTAAATCCTGATCTGGTGGTGGTGGGTTTTTGGTCACCGTTAGGATTCAGAAGGCTGGCACAGAGGGCACCAGTTCTCCATGAGGCTAATCTCTTGAGTAACTTGCAGCTGGACACAAAAGCCACCTCTTGCCAGTAGCTGGAAACAAAGCCTGAGGTTTCTGAAGTGTGATGCTACTGATGAATGGCACATGAAGGCAGACAGAAATGCATTGGTCTTGAGCTTACATCTGCTGGTTCCTTACGAGTGCAAAATGGATTTGCAGCTCAGCTCAGGACAAACAAGTTTTACAAACGCTGGGCATGGCTGTAAGCAATTACCCGGGCTGGGTGTTAGCAGGAAACAGATAGTGATGTGGCAGCAATTTCTTAACTCCTCCTTTCCTTTCTGCTGACCTGGGTATCAAGGAACAAATGGGGATACATCAGTGGCTCACCTCAAGCCCCACGGCAATGCCTTCCATTTTGTACATGCGATGCTGTGTTATGGAGACGGTGACCAGCTCCCTCGATCTCTATTTTGGTTTTGTTTGTGTTTTTTTAAATTTTTTTTACATTTGGAGCATTACAGGTGTGTTGCACAGTGTAACTCCTGAGTAAAGCAGTAAGTGAGGAAAGAAAGCCAACATGTGGAAGATGCATTTGTCAGGAGAACAGCCTTAATCTGCAGCGGGCTGTGCTTGCATTGATGTTTGTCAGTGCGAAGTGCATGTTCTTACATGTGTCCCTGTTGTTTTTATTTTATGTGTCTGTACAAACACATTGTTTTCCCCTGCAGCAGTGTGCCCCATGTAGGTGTGATCCTTTGACAAGGAACAGAATTAGAGTTGGTGGGGCTGCATCGATACAGCAGCAGCCATGCTGGGGCAGCAGGACTGTTATCAGGAACTGCTCATAATGCAGCCCCGCAGCTCTCGCCAACACCTGCCGAGCACCAGGCCCCGAGAAAGCAGCTTCTAATATAACCTGAAGAAAACAACATGGTTTATTCTGGTCAGTCTGTGGCTCTGGTAATTACAGATGATTCAGTAATTTTGGAAATCAGATATTCTCTTTATTAAAAAACAAAAACAAAATCATAACTGTTCACCAACTATACACAAAGGTGCAGAGATGGTGATGTGGAACACAAAGTGCTGGAATATATAGGTTTTATATAGGGACCATTTTGTGTGCTAACAATCATGAACTTCCATGCACTGGAAGGCAGGTTTTCCCTGCTGTGCTTAGCGCAGATCTAGCAGAAGGAGAAAAAGAACATCTATTGATTCACTGCTTTGGTAAGTAATTGATTTTTTGGGCAATACCTCTGAAGAGAAAAGAAGAAAAAAATGTAATTTATTGCATGCTAAAGATGCATTGCAGAGAGAGTAGATCCAACAGACATTATTCTGTGTCTCTGTTACTCATTTCTAACAGCTACACGCGTATCAGTAGTTTAAAATTTGAGCTTTGATTGGTTAAATTTGCAGTGTCTCGCCTTTAACTCAATTACCCGCTAATTGGATCTTCCATTAAAATATGATCAAAATCTCAGGAGCTCTTATAAATTTTATAAAAAGTAAAACAGATTTCACTTTCTATTTACATTATTTCAAACAAGTGTCACAGGATAACTCAGTCACTGGATAGAGTCAGTTGTATCTTAATAAGAAATGCCAAAATCCCACTGTGATTTATCCACAGATGTGACAGCCCCACATCCATTTTAAAGGCCCTACGTAAAGATTCCCTTGATCTGATCCATCTCACATTCACTGTACACCACAGAGCTTGCAATTCTGCTCCCAGAGCAAGGGTTTTTCTGGCTCGTGCAAATCACACTAATGAGTGGGTCAGCCCTCTGACCTGTCATTTATGTGAGCTGAGGCATCAGTTCCACCGTGACTGACCGGATGCTTCCCTTCCACTTGGTACACTGGCAAGCTAAAGATCCTCCATGAGTAGGTGGGACTCCTCTACAGGCAGAGACACCTCTACACAGCCCTAAACCAGGCAGGGCAGAAGTTTTGAGGATGGCAGCTTTCCTGCTGCCGGTGTTTGTAGCGGTGGCCTTGGCGCAGCATATTGCAGGAGGCACCATGCAGCTGCCCGGCTGCTCCTCCCCTTCTTTCACTCCCCAGGTCACCTCTCCCCCCATCCAGCTCAGCAAAGAACCATCTTTGCAGGAGGTCACTGGGGCTGGTCCTCTCAAGGAAGTGAAAGCTGAATTGAATCCCCAGTTTTTCAAGGGACTTCCCTAGGAAAATGGTTTTGTTTACATACAGCTGCTGCTTGTGCTCCAAACGGGAAAGCTGAAGAAGAACATTTCTCTGTAGCAAGCTCTGGCTGAGAATTTGCCTCCCTCCTTTGCAGATCCCCCTGGATCTACTCCATTTCCTCCTGCTCATTTTGCAATTAATAACTGAAATGGGAATGTGATGTCCAACCTAATACCGAGGCCTCTGTGGATGGGCGCTTCATTTCTCTCCTGTCTGTTGGAGTGGCAAGTCCCCACATCTATTCTCCCGGTGCACTGCTGTACTGTGCTGGTGAGAAAGTCATTACCCTTCTCGGGGAATAGCTACGTGGCGTGCAGTTGTCGAAGGCCTGAAAAGACAAAAAGTTGCTACTTTTGAAATGGGAAAAAAAGAAACAGGAAAGCAATTTTCGGAAGCTGCAGCAGTTTTCTCAAGGGCAGGTGTAAGTGGCACTGACTGCATACAAATGGAAGCCAGCAATGATGACGAGAAGGCAACAAATAAACAAGTCAACAACAATGCCAACAACAAAGTATTCTGCTGCCAAGAAAATACTTTGTTTCTCATTAGCATAATTATTGCTTAGAGTTTCAGCTCCAAATACCACAAGCAATTTAAAAGTTATGTTATGCTTAAATATTTTTTTTTTCAAGAAGGCAGGCTTAGGGAGAGCAGAGTATGAATGCCATTGCTCCCTTGTTCTATACAGTTATCTCCCTCATTTGAGGGATTACCTCCTTGCATTGCTAGGCTGATGGCAGCTCCAAATCTCACAGAAACCAACGTGACCCCTTTGATGTAGAGGGAGTTGTGTCAAGTTGCAGCAGCAGAAGCTTTCAGATTTTTAAGATGCTGAAAACAGAACCAAGGATTTTAACCAAAGGGAATTTCATTTAAGAGGCACAGAGCAAAGAGCTGGTCAAGGAAAATTCCTTAGACTGTTTTTCATGGATATTGCTTCATTATCTTCTTTCTCCAAACCTTATAGTGTACCTTCACACAGCCTAGGGACCCAGATGGTTTGTGAGCAGAAGTTTGGTGTCAGCTTGGAAGAAAGTGTAAGAGTGAGCAGCTGGGACTCCCTCAAGCCAGGGAAAAGAGAGATGACTGCATTTCACAGTTTTCCCAGTCCTCCTTGAGGCACTGCTTTTAAGCTCATATGAAATTATCACATATCCCTCCAAATGTAACCTCAGATTTAGGCAGTGAAAAATCTACACACAGACAGTAATTTTTACCTAGCCTGATCCATTCCCTTTAACTAAGAAAAAAGGTACTGGTGTTCTGAGAAGCAATCATATCATTGAGTCTTTTACTTAACACTATATTTCTGCCATTTAGGCACTCTGCCGTACTGCTCTTTCTGCTCTTAAGGATTGTCCATATCATTCACAAAATAAATTTAAGGGAGCTTTGCTGGTAGCTTCCGTGGGATTAAAGTCCTGAAGTTGAGTGAGTCGTATAATGCAACCACCTTCTAAGAACCTCCATCAATTAAAAACAAGGTACACTGCAGGAAAGTGCTCTGGCAGCAACTCACCGTCTGAAGGACCTTTTGTAGTCAAGTCCACCCATGTTTTATTGCAGGGGGATGCTGGGGCATTACCTTTGGAAAATCAATTCTTATGCATGACAAATGCTTTCAGCTTAAAGAGCTTTGGACTGTGGTAGGCACCGAATTGCTGCAGTGCTGCTGTGGTTTTTGTTGAGTCTGTTGATAGCTGGTGGCTATAATTAGCAGAACCCTTTATGCAACTATCATGTCCCTGAGAGAAATCAATGCTGCAGCATTGTTGTACCTTCCTTCCCTTACCTAGAATTCTGTAAATTGAAATGCAAACGCAGCCATGAATGGCAGGTTTTGAACCATATTTTACAGAGCTTCACTAATGTATTACAATGTCTCAGCTGTAGTACAAGATGGTGAGGAATAAAGATGTATGCTCATATAATTGCCTGGGGACACTTCAGGATTGGAAATCTTTAACAGGTTAGACAGATGTTTGTCAGGTATGACACAGTATCATTTATCCACTTGGTTGGTTTATAAGCCCTCCGGAGGTACCTGTTTTCCTTATTTTGCAATGATTCTGTCCATGTGGGATGATCATGTTACCTATGAATAGTTTGGTAAACTGGAGGACCAATAAAGCTTAATTGGGCTCCTGAGTGGTTTCCCTTACACCTAATAAAGGGGGTTGTGCTTACAGTTCTTTCAGAAAAAGCATGTACAGAAAATTCTCCCTCCAGGTAGTTTTCTGTTGTAAATCTTACAGGACCACAATACCTTTGAGACCTCCAAAGATTCGATTGAAAATGGCTGTTTAGTACAATAGTAGACAAGTCTTAGACTTACGTGCAAGCAGGCAGAGTGTGACTGTACGTGCCCTGTTACATCATG
Source organism: Pterocles orientalis (assembly GCA_011057875.1). NCBI lineage: Eukaryota > Metazoa > Chordata > Aves > Pterocliformes > Pteroclidae > Pterocles > Pterocles orientalis. Next base: position 894,774 of record WKFP01014268.1, read on the forward strand.
AAGTCAGGTTGAAATGCAAAGCTGATGCAGCAGTCTCATCTGGCAATTTAGCAAATGACCACTTTGCAGGGGATACAGGGAGATGTACATAATGTTTTAGTGGGAAGCCACTGGGATTTGATGTTCCTAGCCTGATTCCAGCTGATTAAGCGGGTAAGGTGGAGGCCAGTGGGAGCAGGCCCTGGAAGCAAAAGTTAATAGAGATTATTTGGGGTCTTCTGCTGTCCCATCTTACCTGCTGATGGCTTTTGCTGTTCTCTGAGACAGAAGGCGATGAGATTGTATGCCTGTTTCTACACTGACCTGGAAGCTTCAGATCTCCACCCTTACTCCAGCTCAAAATGGTGAGGGGAAACATGCTGCCAGCACGCTGCCCGCCCCTCTGCCCTTTTCCGCGATATTTCTGTGGGGCTGGGGGGGTGGACACAGTGTACATTGCTGCTCTGTGCCAGCTGGGCTGATAAGGAGGGGCAGGGCAGCAAAGAAAATACTTTATTCTGTTTTGGTTTGTGTGGGGGGGGGGTTGTTTCTAATTAGCAGTCTGCAGGAAAAACCTTTATGCAAAATAGGTTTTCACTTGCTTTCTTGAACTCCCTGGTGCCGCCGGTTGATAGCCCTTGGTGTACTAATGCTGGATAAAAGCCCACAGCAGCCAGGGTAGGTAGCGTTTTAACATCTCATGTATGGCCTGCTTTGTCAGAGCTGTTTTCTCTCTTTTCACACCAGTACACGAGGGCTTTCCTTATGCCACAACTGGAACGCTCCCTCCAGACTACCCTGTGTACAGTCGCTCTGCACTGCTGTCAGACCCCAGGCAGCGGATGCAAATTATTAAGGATGAATCACAGAATCACAGACTCACAGAATGTTAGGGATTGGAAGGGACCTCGAAAGATCATCTAGTCCAATCCCCCTGCCGGAGCAGGAACACCTAGATCAGATTGCACAGGAACGCATCCAGGCGGGCTTTGAATGTCGCCAGAGAAGGAGACTCCACAACCTCCCTGGGCAGCCTGTTCCAGTGCTCTGTCACCCTTACTGTAAAGAAGTTTTTTCTCATATTCAAGTGGAACCTCCTATGTTCCAGCTTGAACCCATTGCCCCTTGTCCTATCACTGGATGTCACAGAGAAGAGCCTGGCTCCATCCTCCTGACACTCACCCTTCACATATTTATAAACATTGATTAG
>WKFP01014268.1:895982-917540 GCA_011057875.1 Pterocles orientalis
TTTCCAGACTAAAGAGACCCAGCTCTCTCAGCCTTTCCTCATAAGGGAGATGCTCCATTCCCTTAATCATCCTCGTGGCTCTGTGCTGGACTCTCTCCAGCAGTTCCCTGTCCTTCCTGAACTGAGGGGCCCAGAACTGGACACAATATTCCAGATGCGGTCTCACCAGAGCAGAGTAGAGGGGGAGGAGAACCTCTCTTGACCTACTGACCACCCCCCTTCTGATACACCCCAGGATGCCATTGGCCTTCTTGGCCACGAGGGCACAGTGCTGGCTCATGGTCATCCTGCTGTCCACCAGGACCCCCAGGTCTCTCTCCCCTGCACTACTCTCCAACAGGTCAGTACCCAACTTATACTGGAACCTGGTGTTGTTCTTGCCCAGATGCAAGACTCTACACTTGCTCTTGTTAAATTGCATTAAATTTTCCCCCGCCCAAATCTCCAGATGAGTAAGTCTTCAGCAGTGAGTGAAAATGGCAAGGCTGGTACACAATAGAAGGATGAACCACTGGTTTCTGGATATCTTATTGTTTTGTCCTCCCACTGGCTACTTTAGCACATTGATCCTATCTCATGAGCTTTTTGAGGTATACCAACTCTACAGTTCTCTGCTGGTTCCTGCTAATGACACAGATTCTTGCCAGGGATCATTTCTGATTAAAGGATTAAGGCACAAGGATGAAATTGAGAGGGAATCACTTTTGATTTCCTAGTCTTTAGATGCAGGAAATATGTGTTCTTTAGCTTTGGAGTCAGGAAAACCATATCTGTGCTGCTATGTGTTATGTTTGCTTCACGTAGCTGTTGAGGCTTCACTCCCTTTGAAGTTTACCTTTCTGAGCATAGTGCTGCTACAACCAGCTGAAGTGACAGCTTTTCCCTTTGAAGAGGCCTCTCTTCTGTCTCAGAGCTTCCTTCATTTTTCCCTTGGAATCTGATGGAGTTAAGGGAATACAGAGCCAGTGAGAACTCAATATCAGCAAGGCTCTAGCATCCTGGTAATAAGAACACTGTAATAACCTGAGTGGAGCAGTAGCATCAGCAGGTTTCATCGCATCCATCGCTGATGGAAAACACTTTATTTCTCCCGGTCTATCCATGGTGTGTTGCGATGTGAAACAAAGGGGAACTTTCACATCACCTGCACCAAGGCACTAGTTCAGACGCCCAGGTGAACAGGTTAGCTCTCCTCAGAGACTCCTGGATCTTTATTTATACTGTTGTCTTCTGAAGGTGACTCCCTCACCATGACCACAGAGTTTTGTAACTTAGCACTGCCATTAAGTACCTAAAGCCAGATGTTGTAAACTACCCTACAGCACCCCATCAAATCTATTCAGGCTCCACAATTCATCTAGCTCCTTTGAGATGCGTGTTACTGGAGCCATTACATAATACATTTTACATTTTCCAGTTACTTTTTCTGTGTTCTTTATCAGGAATTAATTTTACAGCGTCATTCTGACTTCCTGATTATTCAAACTTATTTTCTTTATTTAATACACTATAGACAGATGTAGAAAAAAAAAAAGTCAGCCTCTCCCAGCCATTTTCAGTCATCATTAATTTCATCCATTTCTCATTTTTAATTGCCCTGTTATCTCTCTAGCTCCATTCCCACTCCAATATATTAGTTTTAAAAAAAACCAAACCCAAACCAGCCTTCTGGTTTCTCTTAGCCCCTTTGGCTAATGGTAACTCATTCTGGGGTTTTAATTGCATTTTTAATTAAGGCTGCTACAACCCATATTGGCTTTGAGCCTTTCATCATGCACAGTGATTTTTAGCATACAGTGCAGTGGAAGCTGGTCGCCAGGGACAGCCTCTCCCAGAGGCTGTAGTGACAGACTGGAGCACGTAATGCTGTCTGCTTTTGCTTTAAGAACCTTGGCAGGGAATAAGGAGATATTAGTTAATTTCTTAGCTGTCTCACGCCTTTGGGTTTAATTTAGTAACCTCATTGCTGTCTCAGTTCTCTGCCTATAAAATATCCTCTCTTTCTTATCAGCTAGTTGTGCGATTTACCAAAATCCTTGTGCCGTGGTTTAATCACCCCACTGTTCACCAGTGGGTTCTTTGCCACGTGCCCTCACACAGGCACCAAACAGCCCTCCCCTGCCCCAGCACTAGCACTTCTGGCATTTTCAGGATGCCAGGATGGCTTCCTCCTGTGTCTATGCCACAAACCCTCATCAGCTGCCTGTCGTACCTGGAACCCTTACCTACAGCACAGAGCCTGAGAGCGGATGGAGCGACGTGGCTGCCTGTCAGCACCTAAACCTTCCCCTTCCTCAACCCATGTTTGCACATCCTTCACATGACCCAGGATGGGAGAAAGTGCTCTCTTCTGTAAACAGAGAGAAAACCTGCCCTGTCCCTGCTGAGCGTAGCAGCTGTACCACCTTAAGCAGAGCAGTCACACACCATTAACGCCTAGCTATCTAGAGGACATCAGTTTAGGTGGGTTCTGTGATTCACTATTACTTCACTGTATATGACTCATCTCTCTGACCTTGTGTTAACATCAAGTCCACATTTGTGTTAACAGGAGTTGTGTTTAAACAGTTGTAAGTGAACACCCTTGACACTGCAGTCATTAAACCTGGCATTATTTTATTTCCGAGAGCACAGAGATTTCAGCTTTCATATCCTAGCCAAATTCTAACTTGAGTTTTTATTTTCTGCATCTCCGAATGGTTTCTGTCATTTTTACTGGCAACTAGTTTCACTTCCTACCCTAAACCCTATTGGGTTGCTCATATACTGTAAGGAGTGCCACACAGAGTGGAGCTGTTAGCATTTTTGTATATGTGGTAAACATTTTGAGAAGCAAAGCCAGTGTGTAATGTTCAAATATAAGAATATTTCTTATTAGTAATTTATATATTCCTCCAACTGTTCTGAGAGGTACTGGTGTTTATAAAATGCTCTGAGTTTTTCTGATGAAATGTGAGCTGTAAGAACACTCACTGCTTTAAATCACAAATGAATCTGGGGTGTCATAATTACTCTGGCTCCAGATTCAACAGATTTCATAATGCATTAGAAAAACATAACCAGTTATATGGCTGCAAGTTAATTAGTTCAGCAAAAGCAAGATGGACTTCTTATAAAACAAGCTAATATACTTGATTTATTTCAACCTCTTCAGGAAAATCTGTTCAGGAAGAAATTCATTACTTAAGTTTCTCACTGGTAGCCAGGAGCTTCTAAAAACCAGCGAGCCAGGAGCTGGCTCAAGCACAGTGTTCAAAGTGCTGGTATCAGATGAGCCTCTCCTGTAGTGAACCCTGGCCAGGCTCTGAAGAACAAGTGGTCAGTAGCTGGAGCCCACAGGTTCCCCCCACCCGATGGGGACAATCCCAACAATGAGAAATGGAGCAGCTGCACATAATAATTCTAGGAATAATTCATAAATAGCTTTCAAGAAAATATTAGCCTTACAAAGCTAGTTTCCAGAGAAAACCTACCTGCTCTGATATGGTACCCAGCAAGGTTTATTCCTGTGAGTCTAGCTCTCAGTTTATCCAACAAAGTGTCAGGAATTAGACAAGTCCCAAATGCCAACTTTTCAGTGGTGCTGTTATCCCCTAGAGCCGTTCATATTCACAGGCATTCCCATGAATAAAGGGACATTTTTCTCCAAGCAAGAAACAACCACAGGCTAATGTTATATAAAAAGCTGTAATATTGGTTCTTTCTCTTAAATACACACAGGATCAGATAGAAAGAGTTTCAAAGCTCAAATAGACTTTCTTCAAGGAAGCAGAATACCAGGATAGAAAATGTGAGGCTTATCCATTCATCACAGCCAATTTTCCTCAGATTATGTAGAAAGCAGGTGTTTTATCATACCTTATACCATCATGCTTTGTAAGAACTTACACAAGCTACCACCAAGCTCCCTAGGTTCCTCACTGAGAGTCACTACTGAAGTACAACTCTTAATCTTTCCTTACCAAGGAAAAAAGGAAGAAAAAGGGGGAAAAAGGGAGAGAAAAAAGTGGATGCTCTGGGAAAGGATGAGAAATATATAATTATAGATAAGCTGCTCTCTTAACGGAAACCAAGATTACCTCTATGCTGAACCATGAACAAGGCTCAGTGACTATAAAGCAACAGATGTTTATAGTGTTTTGGCTCATCAGACTTGGTGCTGCAGAGCAGAAATGTATGAGTAGAGCTGGTTGCACACAAGGGCTTAACATCTCCTAACAGTGCACTTGCAGGTCTGACCAGCTCAGGCACAAAGCCCTCTAAAAATCACTGCGTTGCTTTTACACCCAAGTTTAACACCTACATAGGTGCTGTTCAGCAGGAATCGCAAATCAATCATTGTGGTGTTGTCCAAGATGGCAAATCCAAATGACAAAGAAAGAGCTTTAGTTCTAGTTGTAAAGAATATTTCTGCCTTCTGAGCTGCTGGAACAAAGGACAGCAGTATTTGTAAGCAAAATTTCTGGCCTCTGTAACTTTGGGAGGTAATTGAGACAGACAGGTTTAGTGACATTTCTTAGAATTTCACCAAGACACTTTTGGAAGCCTTTAATGTGTAATTATTTGTAGATCGCTGTTAGTGATTCATTAAAGTAATTAACTTTATCAATCCTTGAGTTTCACAATATTCACACTTACTGATACGTGCATACTAATTTTTTCAGCTGTCTCCACTTTTTCTTTACAGTGAAAACTTCGCTAAGTGTTTTTTCTTTTTTTCTTTGCATTAGTTTTTTTCTTTGAAAGAGTATTTTAAAAGAACTGTTCAATACAACAATATTAATTAGAAAATCATAGCCCTTGCAGGCTTTTGAAGCACCCTGTGGAGTTTAAAGGAGAATTGCATCTTCTGTAGAATGTTAGAGGAAGTCTCAAGAGTATCGCCAAAGGATATTCATAACAGTTCCGAGGTTTCAGTAGTAATTTTCAGTAGAACCTTCTCAGTGTATCTATAATTCTCGCATAACTTTAATAAGGCCTCTTGGGACAATCTTAGCTTATTCTATTTCTTGATAGATTTGTTGTGCTCCGTTTTCTTGAAAGTTATGGTCTGAAGGCTAGGTTGTTACACGCCCAAGACCCTTCCCTGTTCATTATTTGGGCAATATGAATGGGCCTTAGCATGAGCATTGTAAGAGACTACTCCTGCGGTGTTGCAGAAACTGCAAATTGACCATCCAGGCCCAGACTGTTTTGTGGTGCCTAGAAACATTCCTGTTGTAGATAAGAAGATGGCCAGGAATGCACCAAAGGCCTTACTAACAATGGACTCAATCGTTGAGGCTCTGATAAGGCGGAGCCTTGGAGCCTCCGTGATGTCCACCTGCAGATAAGAAGATGGCAAGGAATGTGCTGAAGGCCTTACTCCATGGACTGGCAAAATCCCTGCTGAGTAAGGCCATCAACGATCGTCAGCAAACCCCTGCTGAGTCTAACAATGGACTCAGTCTGGCTCTTACAACAAAGTAGCAAACTTTTGTTGATTAAGGCCCTGCTTCTGCCTATAAAAGATGAACCAGCAAAACAGGGAATTGGGGCCCATCACCTGGAGACTCCTGAGATGCTGACCAACTGAACAAGCAACGACCCCCCCCTTGACGTTCATCCAGGGATCCAAGGAGTGGTGATAACTTTTATTTCTTTTCCTCTTCTTACCTCTCTCCTCTTTTCCTCTTTCTCCCCTCTGTTACCTTTTCTTCCTTCTTTTCCCTCACCCCTTTTCTTTTCCCCTCCTCTCCTCCCTTCCCGCATCCTTCTCTGTCTCTCTCTACTGTCTCCATTTTCCCTCTGGCATGTATGGTAACATTTTATAAGTTTGATGCCAGCCCCTTTCTGGGGGTTGTGTAATAGGTCTTTCATATTGATCGTTTATTTTTAGTGATGATTATTACTAACCCTAGTGTTATAAGGTTTAGTGTTGTTAGTGGATGGTAAAATATTAATGACTTGTCTTTACCAAGTAATTTGTTTTCTTTTGCAATTCTGTTATATTCCACATTTTATACCCTGCATTTCCCTTTTTCCCCCTAAACAATTATATGCATTAAAATTATAAGCCAATATGCAATTCTTTGGTGTCGTTTCACCTTAATTTGCCCCAAGGGAATGTATATATAGAACCTCCACAAACCCCACTGTCCCACCCAGGGTGGTTCCACGAGCTGGGTCGCGACAAGCATACAGGCAAAAAAAGGAAATGAGGTACTATCTGTTTGTGTTTGAGAAGACACACAGATAGGACTTTCAAAGCGAAGAGATGGAACCACTGCTTTGGTTTCAGTGGGTGTTGAGCCAAGCTGTGTCCAGAAGGAGAAGTTTATTGTTGAATTTTCCACCTTTGAGTAACCTCTGTAAGCCCCTCTTGGCTGCTTCCTGTCCTTTGTGTTTTATTTATTCATCTATTCTTAAATAACCAGACAGACACGCTATTGTAGCTCAATTTGTTCTTCAATATTGATTTTTTAAGCTGACATATGATTTGCTCCCATGGCTGTTTGGAGTGACAGATCTTTGGAGCCAGGAGTTTTTGATAAAAGAAATTGTGTCGTTTCATCCAGCCACATTGTCTGGAAGCCAGGAGGGGCAGGCGGGCTGGGTTACATGACATTTTAGTGAAAGTCCACTGCATATATCCTAATTAAATTTGAAATATTTGAACTCATCATTGTATGGTACAATGCTGCCTTACCTACCTTGTGTCAAAGATGACAATGTCCTTTTTTTCTTTTTATGCCAGAGTTTGAAGTTAACAGTTTAATTAGGTTAAAGTTTCAAGTACAACCAGAATTCCTTTGGGCTGAGGTGTGGTTTTTACAGTTCATTCCTAGCTAACGAGGTGAACTATTTCTTCTGAAAATCAGAGTTCTTGAAGGGAGAAATATTTCTACTGCATTATATTTCAGTTGGTTTAAACACAAATCCAGCAGTGGCTGAACACCTGAGAATGAGCAGTACATGGTAGAGGTGGGGGTGCAGCTCTGCTCTTCCCAGGGATGAAGGCACCCACATACAAAATGCAGGTGGGATAAGCAATCAGCATTTGTCTTGTTTACACTGATCAATGCTGGCTTATGATCTGACCTTGTGCATCTCCACTGCCCGCTCCTCCACTCGCTGTCACTGCTCAAAGACCAATTTAGAGGCCATGTCTGAACTGGTCAAAAGTTAGAAGTAGACTGGAAGAGGAGAGGGGGAAAGGATCACAGAGGCTTCCCAGTTCTGTGGCTGCTACTATGGGAGTGCACACGACCAGGACACGCAGCAGAGAGCCAAGGTGGCCAGGGAACGCAACAGCTGCCTCATGTCCCTCCCTTCTCCCCGGCTACCCACCCTGTTCACACACTGTGGGCTGTAGGTGTACCCAGAAGGTATTAAAGCACAGAAATGTCTTGATAACTAGATGAAACATCAATATGGTGTCAATAGTTTCTTTGGGAATCACTTTTTCTCTTTGGTTTCTTTTCCAAAGGAACAAGCCTCAATTTGTAAACAGCCATCACAAGTGGATGAGCAAAAAACCTAACCTTGTAAGTGACGGCGTTATTGTGGTATTACAGATAATGAAGAAACCCAATAACGTGGTCACTTAGCACCTTTTCTGCAAAAGCATGGCTATATAAATATATTTCATTTCAATAACCTTTTTTCTTTATTTGTATGGTTACACCACAGAACGAAAGAAAATATTACAATTTCTGAAATTGCACTGCTGTTTAAATGGAATAAATAACATTTAATATATATAAGCATCACTTCTAAAATATAAAATACAGACATTTATAGTAAGATTCTGTACTATCCTTAGCCACAGATGAATCATCTTCCTCCCAAACTTACAGGACACAACAATACATAGAGAAAGCAAATGATAACAAATTGTTCTACTGGAATGAGAGGCAACTAGTCAACAACTGCATCAAATATTAGATTATCTTTTATAGCTAATACAAAGACATACTCTCCTGAAAGCATGCCATGGGGTCATAATTTTCATAAGAGGAAGACTGTACTCTGAAACTATATTTCATAAGGACTACAGTCTGCAGAAATGCTAAAATGCACTGAAAGGAGTGACATTTAAATCTAATTATAGACAGATTTTCAAACTCAACAGACAATGTAATTTCCTTGGTAGTTTAGTGAAGCTATATTTAAAGTAGTTTTCTACTTTCATAACCCAAACCGTTTCAATTTAAAATGATGAGGTGAAAATTCAGTTTCTGCTTTAACATCAAACAGAAGAAATATGTCTGAGGGAGTTCATTTGCAGGGCTGGAGGGGAGATCTTTTCCTGCTGCAAAGCATCATGCCATTAGTCAACAACTTAAGATATTAAAGAAGTACCTTGGGACCAAAGTCAAAAAAGTATATTGTGCAATTGTAAGTAAAATGCCATGATATATATTTTTCATAAATATTTAATGCTTTAGGATAGTTACATCCAGCTTTTCTTTCAATCTGAGCTTCCCAGAAAACAGGCAGGATTTATACGATCCTGTGATAACAGCACATTTTGTTCTCCCAAAATAATGTCTATCTATCACACAATGTGAATGGGAATGTCTAAGCAGACAGAAGCCTGTGGCTACAAATTTCACAGTGCCTGCCTTCAACTTTCTGAATTGGTGCTTAGTAAGCTAACCACAAGCCTCTTGGCTTCCCTAAGGTGCCATACTGTTAGAGGTGCTTCTGCATGAGGTTCCTTCAGGACTGTTGTCCCCTTTGCCTGGGGAAATAGTCATCCATGGGCCACATATTGCCATACGGAAGGAGCCAGCATGCCAGAAGCTGGGGCATCCCCAGCGTATGTCGTACATTTCTACTAGAGCCTGGATGCCACAATAAACTGCTAAGGCAAGCATTCCCAGAAATGTTGTACTGGAAGGTAAGAGCTGCACACCAAAAGAATTTTTCTTCCATTGACAACTCCACTGAAAGCAACTGCTGTTTCTTAGCGAGAGATAATGCTGGGAGATGCTGCATCATTAGCCAGGAGGGGTTGTCATGGAGAGAGGGCCAGTGGTGACTGGCAATAGAGCAGCTGGGACACAGATGAATTTTGGACGTGCCTTCATGCATACAAACATCCAGAAAAGCCTGCAGGAAGTACTAACGGATAAAGAGCATGGCCTAGAATAGGAGCAAGGTAAGAACCCACCAGGGGACAAAATTTGCTGGCAGAGGCCAGCTTGGAAATTGGCCATCCCTTCCACGTGCTTTAGAAAAATACATTTCGCCTGTGATTTGTACACAGACTTATTTGCTGGCAGCAAACACCTGATTCCATCATTTTTTTCTCCTCCAAGCAGTGACTTCAGTCACTGGGGATTAGAGGTTGAGGAGGCAGGCAAGTCCCTCGTGAGACTGGAAAAAAGTACTGCTATGAACTGTACATGTCAACTTCCTAAAGATTTCAGTAGGGTTTTGCTGGCAATCTTGACTGTGTTATTAAATGTCTGGCCATGTTGTGGTGACTGGGCTTCAAAAACTGATCTGTTTTTAGAACTCCATTTTCCAGATATAAAATGAGGAAAACAGAATTTCCTCACCCAAAGGTTGCTGGGAGATAAAAAGCACTGAAACTTTCTCTCTTTTCAATGCTCAAAATCATTAAGCTGCTCAGTAATTACAGTATGATAATATTATATAAAAACCTAGATAGATTTGGTGGTGGCTGAATAGATTTTATAATAGCAAAATGATAGAATTATCCAACAACATACTGAGGAGAAAGGTCTTGGCAACCCTGGACCTAATTCCTATGCTTTTGCATAATAGGAATAACCATCAACATTTTCATCAACATAATCCCTTCCAATCTCACCCATTCTGTGAGTCTTGTTGTTATTAGCTGACAAGTAGAACTTCTAGGTGCCTTAAAGAGTTTAAGGCAACTCCACAAGATCCTTTCACTGGTTTTGGCTAGGGGAGACTTGTCTTTACTGGTATTCTGGCAGGAGAACATGCAGCCTCTAGCTTATGGATGTATATTCTTCTTGTCTTCTCATGCTTGTTTCCTTTGTGTGACTAGACTGAGAATTCTTTGAGGACTGAGGGTTCTATTCAGCACTAACCTAAACGCTTAATATCCGTGAAGCTTAGTGTTTAATGTGTATCACCATGCACCATTCTTTATTTTACTGCAGTCTGCTTCTTCTCTGTTTTGGCTCCTTGGAACATACTGTGCCTTATGATTCATTGTTGTAATCAAGCCTCAAATTAACTACAGAAGAGTAGCCCATTAGCTACTTCTTCTATAAGCAATACTTTCAATTCAATAACGGATTTTCGATGTATGGTATTTCATCAGCAGATTCACTTTTGCTCACTACCAGTGGTTTGCTCTGTTGCAAGTAAATTGTACTCTACTGACAAAGCTTTTTCAACATTTCATGTGGTGTGGTAGCCACAGCATATTTGTATTTTGCAGTGAGGCTAGACATGGTAAGAATTTAACTGTAGTGAAATGGAAGACATCAGTACAATGTGAAAATAATTTATTTGTCCCTATTGACAAGTAATACTAAAAGTTATTCTAATACCCAATAATATTAGGAGTTTCTTCTTCCTCTTCTCTGTGCACTGGCTAGAAAAATACTTTACTTAGTAAGCACAAATAAGAGTAATTGTCATTGTGGCAATAGATCCGATTACTATTAATTATAATGTTAATATTAATTATTAATAGTTTGATTGTTTTATGTTCACGAGGGACCTGATGTTGACAGAAAACAGAGGTCCATCTAAAGCTTAAAACCTGACAGGAAGATTGGTCCTGACACTAGATTGTATACATACTGCCCCAAAATTAATTTAACATGAGTTCAGTTTTATTGGAAAACCTATGCTAATGGTCAATTCTGCAGCCTGGTTTAAGATTTAATTATTAGTTATTTGCACTGAGGTAATGCTTAGAACTTCATTAATGAAAAGACAACTTGACAAATATACATAGCTTTAATTTTATTTCATTTTCCTGTTTATGAAAATACAGTCGTAAATTCACTTTATAGGGCGTGTAGGAGAAGAGGGCATTATCTAGGAGCAAGAAGAGGCACAGGTATCACTAGTTTAAACAAAGAAGTGGGGGAAGTAGAGAAAGTCATAATGCAGTGTGAAATCAGAATCCACAGCTGGCAGCCTTCAAAAGGGTTGCAAATGTTAGCTCCCAACCTCATCTTCTCAAAGCATTTTGTAGATCTGTCTTAAAATCAGGTGTGAGAGATCAGAAGAGAAATGGTGGTACTCTGAGAATGGTTTTCCCCTGGAAACCGAGTTTTTCAGTTTTTTATTCTTTATTCCTGGTAAGGTTAAAGACTTGTTTGAAGGATAGCAGGCTGGATTCAGGAAGATTTCAAGAGGAAGGAAGGAATGACCTTCTTCTAGCATATGTTGTAATTGTTTCACATAGATGTCTCATGAGCCAGACAGAATAGGATCAGGTCACTGATACTTGTTTTGCCATAACAGCAAGAAAAACAGATTTTGGTGGTGGTGGTGTGGTTGTTGTTGTTTTTAATCACTTCAGGCATTTCTGAAAGTACAGGGGAAAAAAATGTCAGGTTTTTATCTGATGTTTTTCTGGATAGACCTGCATTTTAAGCACTCTCTTTAACCAACTGTAGGCCAGACAGTTTTATATTTCTTTCTCAGCACACATATCCTCATGAACATCTGGTAAATGTTGAAAGAGTGTACAGTACACTCTGACAGAAGTGGATAAAACAACGATGCTATTGTATTCTATTAAAAATTAATCAAACCAATAACATAAAATCTCCTCACATTTAAGTTTTCTTACTTCACAGAACTTTTTCTCTTGTCTTATGCTGTTCTTTCTATCTTGTCAGGGGAAAGTGTAGAATTTGGCCTTGCTGAAATTTTAATTTTCTTAAACCTTAAAATAGCTCACATGACTTACCATTTGCAAAGGTATCTTAGGCTGAGTAACAAAATTGTCCTTTTGTACTGCTGATAGGTTTGTTAGGTTGATTGAGAGTCAGTGGGTGAAAATAGGACTCAAATTCAGTTTTGATTGATGAGTCAGATGACACAGTTGAGAAGAAGTAGGACACTGCGGCTTGTCTTCCTTGTAAGTGGATAAAAATAAAGGACTAAATTTTCAAAAGATTCAGGTCACTGAAGTAGGCTTTGGTATTCATTATAGCAGGTGTGTGTGGCAATAGTACCCATGGGCTGTTCCAGGTGTTGGTTCAGTGAGGCAATGAATTGCACTTATTAAAATTTAACTCTGCTGAGGCAGAAGGGTTGCCTGGAAAATAGCATGGCTAGGTGGGAGTGTCACAGATTAGAAGGTTTTGCTTGTGAATAAGTAACTCCTGCTTACTTTGTTGTAGTAATGTGGGCCTTCAGCGATGAGGAATAAACGCCATGGCTGAAGGTTTCTGGTAGGGTGTGTTGTTTTGTGCTGCACTCCCAGTACAGAGGTATTAGACCTCAGAGCCATCCGGACTGACCACTGGAAGAGATGGATTTGCCCTGTGGGAATGACGAGGGAAGGGTGCCTGCTTCAGTGCTCACCCCCACCATGTGCTGGCTGTAAAGCATATGCCTAGGGTTGCCTGGGTTCTCCATCCTGCTAGGACAGTTGTAGGAAAGTACTGGAGCCTGTGCCAGCCTGCAGATAAACATTAAGCTCCCTCTGATTGTAGGATCCATCCAGCACAGAAAATATCCAAGGTCAGACACAAGGGTTGTTTTCAGGTATAGCTGAGGATCTGGGTCAGAGCGTGTTTTATATGTCAGAGTCTGGCAATGATCTGTAAGACGAGCCTCTCTTTAGAGTTTAAATTCTCTAGGAGTCTGGAGCCCTGAAAAGCCAAGTTGCTGTACAGCCTAGCTATCAGCTATGGCTGCAGCAGGAAAGAGATATTCTTTCCCAGAGCTGCAACCCTATTCCTTCTAGGGTCTGTTACTTCTTGGGCTGCATCTAGGCAGCATTTGAAAGTTATTGTAGAAATCTGCCTTGTGGCCCCTGTGTGACCCTCACACAGGCAGCCACATCCAGCACCAGACTTCCCAACTTCAGCAGAGTACCTTGTCCTGGAGGAGATATGTGGTTACCACAAGGTCTCCTATGGGCCAGGATGGTTGCAGGCATCCAGAAGTTCACTGTTGCAAATGACAACAGCTTCAAAAACATCTCCAGGTACCTGAGCACAAGTCAGAGTCAAAGAGCACTCAGTGTCAGGACCAGGCTTCAGCACGCTGATTCAAGCGCGTAAAGAAGCCTAGTGTGAGCACTCTTCAGTCTGAACTAACCGTGCATGGCAGGGAGGCCTCGGGGAGCAGCGCTGTGCTGTGTACACATACTGGGACCCAGGAGAACAGAGTCAAACCAACCTGAGGCCGAAAGCTATTTTGGCAAGTTTGTGTGACCTTTCCATGAATGGGTGAGAAGGTGCATTACTTGTCAGTGAAATGTCACCACTGCTGGGTCCAGGTTCACTTCTACACTTGCTGCTGTAACACAAGTCCAACTCAACCTGTTGCATAAAATCGATCATACAAGTACACAAACTCTGAGACAATGCAGACTGAATTAAAACAGGCAAAAGGACCTACCAGTATTTCCTAGCAGCAGCACTAAACTAAGAGATGGGGACTGTTTCTCAGTTAACTAAAACCAGAAGTGTTTAAACCTTTCTGGGGCTGTGTGTTTTGAAAGCGACCCACAGAAAGGCTTTGCTGGCACTGTCATTTCCTGCATGCCCAAGAACCAGCACAATGTCTCTGAGACAACGCCAAGATCAGTGCTGGAGGTGGTAAGATCAGGAGAGAGGCTTGGACACTCACAGCTCTTCAAGTCCACCTCAGCTACTGTGTTCTTTTATTTCCCTCCGTAACCATCTTTAACACCAGGCTGCCAAGAAGGGGCAGAAGTACTAAAAATTCTACAGAGTAGAAGGAAGAGAAATAAAGTATTTTGTGAACTCTTATTTTTGGTACAAAGTATTAAGTATCTTAACTGTTCTTCCTCTTTTCAGCATCTTGAACAAGAGGTTAAAAAGACTGATTCTGCTGGCTGACTGCCACAGAACTTAAGAGGGCAAGGTCACTTTATTTGAAACACTGATTTTTATTTAATGTAGTGCTCTAATAAGGTCATGTTGACATCCTGAATTCTCTGAGCTATTACACTCCTTCAGCGTTAACGCAATCCTACAAATTACAGGTAATTACCTTTCTACCAAGATATGGCACAACATAGAATATAACAGTGAAAAGTTTGAGGAAGCACACTATTTGTACAATTATATAAAAACATCTATTTATATATATTAATGTCTGTATTTATGTACATATATGCAGTCCTCATCCCCACAGGACCTACACCTCTTAGAGGGACCAAGTTCCTTTTTAGATAGTGCTATTGGGTAAGCCTGTCAGCAAGTACACATGGAATTACATTTTCCATGACATAAAACACTTATCTTGTCAAAACCATTGTCTGTCAGTTATTCCATTTGGACGAGATCATTGGCTAAATATGAATACTTACTGCAACTCTAGGGAAAATGACACGCTGAACAAAGTATGACTCACTCGAGAAAGAAACTGTGCCTGACCATGCATATAAACTTCCTTCATTCTAAATACTACTACTCCATGATGTAAACCTTCCCCTAAACATAGCCCCCAAACCAGGCACATTCATTCTTTTGCTATCACAGATCAGTGGTCTTAACCTTTGTGGATAGTGTCACACCGTTAAGTTAATGGCATTAATTTTTTTTTTTGAGGAAGCCACTAGATCTCAAGCCTCCTCCCCTCCCTCTCAAGTAGAATGCAGCCAGGCAGGATATTGGAAATGGCACAGACACAGACTTCGCTGACTCTTTTTCTTCCACGGCAGTATTTTTACTGTCACCAGCTTGCCTGATGATAAATTTTAAAGACATAAATATGTCTGTACTCTCTTATTGCATCTCCATCCTACTGCCACATTAAGATGGGAATGAATCCCCTCTTCAAAGATTACTTGTTCCTGTAAAGTCAGATTGTGTTATTTTAATTTTTATAAAATTCTCGTTATTTGACCCAAATCTAGGTGATTCCCTTTATCCAAAATAAAACACCTTACCCAACTGAAACAGAACACACGGAAACCCCTCTCAACTTAACTATGTTTGTGTTGGTGCCTCTCAGAATGTGATTCTTCTAACTCCACATTCTGCCTGCCCACAGGGGCATGACATTCAATCAAAGACACCTTATAGTAACTTTTGCAAAAGGCCACAAACTGTGTGTTCAGAAATTATTGTTCAGATATATTTTCTTCTACAACAGGAAACGTATTATGTTCCAGCCTTCATTTAACAGCTACAGCAAATTATGAAGGAGTCTACTTCTTGTTTTATTAAAAAAATATTAATGGAACAGTTAAATGTGGCAGAATCCTAAATGTGACTTCAGCAAATCTTACATTTATGGCTATCTTTCTTCATGTACACATAATTTAGGAGAGATCAGTCAAACTCTAGCCTTGCTATAACTACTGAATTTACACTCATGCCAGATTTGAAGAAAAACCCTGAAGGACAAATCAGTTCCCTATTGCTATTCAATATTCATCTGTCAGGGTGACACAGCTTTGATACTATTTCATGTTCTCTGCACGTAACTGTTTACTGGCTCCCACACCGTCCTGGTTCATCCTACTCTTCCTCACTACCACCACCTCCTCTCTTCACTGTACTGTGAGCTTATGCTATAGATATGCCAGAGAAGAACAGGTTTGGCAGGACAAGTATTACCCGGTAACTGATTTTATTTACCCTGCTTCTCAGGACTTAAGGTTCTTCACTGTAATTTATACTTTGTTGATAGGAAGGACATTTTCTTCTAAGACTGACATCAAAATGGAGGATTTTGTTTGTGATTTTGCCAGGAGACTAGTTCTTTTGGAAAAAAAAATACCCTTCAGTCAACTTGAAACTCTGTGTATTTGAGTAACTTTCAGTTATTTCTTTTTGGTGATGAAAATATTTTGTAGTCTTGATATTAGTAACAGTGCAAAACGTGGGTGTTTCCCTTCACCCCTCAGGATCTAGAGCTCAGTGATGAGAGCAGCAGAGCCCTAGCATCAAATCTCCTCTGTGCCATATGCCGTTCAGCATTGGCCAGTCTCTGGGCACTGGAGCATTCTTGGCAATTATTCTAGCTTTTCACCAAAGCTCATATTTTTGTCTAATATCATTTACACTCACTGGACAAAAGACAGTGGTCCGCCTCTCTGGTCACTGTCTGCCACCAGGCTGTCATCACCCTCCAGCCTACAACCATCTTTTTGTCTTTCAGCGTTTGGAACACTTCAGCATTTCACTGGAAATGTGCCAGTATTAAAATAATTTTTTAGGTAACCAAAAAGCTCAGATAAAAATAGGCTGCCATTAACACAAAACCTCTTTATTTGGATATCACTTCTCTGAACAGAAAATGTGATTCACACAGCTCTGAGAGAGCCTTGTACGTACATCTCGTACGTACAAGAGAGGATTTTCTCAGTCTCTGGACAACACTAGAGAAGCTGCTAGCCCAGTGATGTGACAGAGGAGTTGGTATATCTCCCCAAGCAGCAGAGAGAGTCTACTAACTTTCTCTATGGTTTTCTAGCACCCCAGGACACAAACATGATTTCTGTCTCAGTTCTATGGGTGAATTAGAGTGTCTGTCTTCTGTTCTACCCTTGTAGACAGGCAGCTTGTACTTGCATTTTCTGTACCTCAGAGGGGAGTTTGGTGCGACAGAGAGCACCAGTATCTACCAATAGTGGGTTTCTTCTCCCTGCTAGCAGCTGGACTTCTCCAGCTGTAAGGACCCCAGTCAGCACTGAGTGTAGCTAGTGGATGAGCAATGCGATGATTATGTGTGCTTTCTTAACTGGATTAATGTTTTATTAAGAGGGATGATCACAGTAGAACGAAACTTCTGCTGGAAAACAGACTGTTCTCTAACAGCTCGCTCGAAAATTTCAGTCACTCCTTGCTGAAGCATGTTGTGACTTTCTGTTATACAGTACATAACACTGAATTCAGTACACTGAATCCGTGACTAGTTTGATCCTTGACTAGCAAAACAATGTGAAAACGGACGTAGCATACTCTGGAATGAAACTGGAATGACATAATTACATTCAAATATATTATCATGGTAAAGTCAGAAGTCAGAAAATGGAACAATATGACATTTTCCTGCACATCTATCCCAACAAAATCTGTAATTAAACTATCAGCTATGCTAAAGGCTTTGAAATAAAAGATGAACATAAACAATGGTGGCTAAAACTCAGACTGTTCAGATGTTTGCTTTGGAAGGAAGAATGTGAACGCTTCGGTGACACAGCTGTACTGCTCGGCTGTTATTTCCCCTAGCCCATACCTCTGAAAACCTGTGGAGGAAAAATCGAGTCACAAGAGCAGTGCAGGTTCTGCTCAACAGTCCTCCTTTTCTCTCTAGCCCAGCAAGCCTCCAAGTGTGAGAGACTTCTAAAAATGGACAATGAGGGATTCATAAAAATGGAAAAGTGAAGGAGGACAGTAAATAAAACTGTTCAGCTACCCAGCCACAGTTTCCTATCATCACTGAAGAGAGGTGTGTTCTTAGGCAAACATTTCCTGACTTTTAAACAAATAATTGGCTTGAAGGTTGAGAAAATATTGTTCTGTAGTGAAGACATGCCCATTCCCTATCACAAATGTAGCTGTACCTACTAGGTGTTGCCATAAATTAGATCATATTATGAAATCTATTTTATCTGGCAAACCTAGTACACTTGGATCAAAATGGAGCCCAGTATGTCACACATATTGTTTTAAATGGCTTTTCTATTATAGATGGAGATAGTAACTTGGAATTTGAAGGGACAAGTGATTAAGTAATTGGATGGAGTTGGCCAAGCATACGAAATTGGTCAATGAGGTTCCTTGACTTATTTTTCTGTAACAATGCTTAAATGCACACTGTCTTAGTGCAATGCAATAAAACATTTGTTTGGAATACTGCCTTCAAAAGCTTGTCTGCATTACATTCTTTCAGACAGCATCCATTATTAATTGTCATCGCTACTGATTTAGATTGCCTTTTTCCTACACATCACTGGTTTACAGCAAAAAAAAACCATTTTAAAGATAGACAGACGCTGATGAAAGGTGCTACATTAGTGGTGTAAGGACGCGATGTCTCTGCCTTTGTCTGTCCTTCTGTCGATTAACTTATGGATATACAGCATAGATTTTCTTCAGTTACTCATCTCAAAGCCATCCCCTAATTTAATTATGCTGCACCTCTGCCCAGTGCTTCAGTTTCTACATATGAAGAAGGCACTTTGGCACCATTTACCTTTCAGCAGTTCAAGAGTTCAGCCATGGGGTGAAACCTACCAAAACACCCAAGTAAGTGCCCACGGTGCCCCCTCTCTGATTGTATGATTGAATGTGCATGCAAAAGGTGTAGATGCACACCCGTGACAGATGCACGTTTGTAGGCCAGAAGAAGTCCGTGCCCCTGGCATGGCATCAAGAGTCTGCTTGCTGGGCCTGTCAGGTATGTACCTGTCACACCCCCAAGTGTGCTATCTGACCATGCATTCAAGTAGCTGCTTTTTGCATGCATTAACACATTTACACTTTGATCATCCAACAAGAGAGGGGGGGGTTAAGCCCCTGGAACAACTCGGCTGTAGCTGGCAGTGGGGAATGAGCCAGGATCTGGATGAGCCGTTCTGCCAGGCCAGATTCATCCCACAGCCCAGTGTAGCTTTTGTGTGAAAGGAAATGTTGACACATCATTTTAAGTTTCTAGCACCAAAAATTATTTTGTGCCTTTCATTTTTGTATTCTTTTCCCATTTTAGTCTTTACAGCTCATAGGGGTACCTCACAGATTAAGATGGATTTTAGTCTGAACTCACTGGTTTAGTCCCAGTAAGTTTCTAATTTACAAGCTGCTACTTTGTTTCTGTGACTGTACAAGTTGCCATGAGCTGAGACGAGCAAGGAAAGTAACAGAGCCCTGGAGGGCACGACCAGGGAATCTCCTCTCTTTCCTTTACCAGAAGCTGCCCTCAGTCACCTTACAGGAGCTTTGGGAAGCTACAATTGTCACTGCTTCTTTTCATGCGCTTGGGAACGTCTTTGCAGGTTAACTGTATGACTGCCGCACAGAATTCGAGATGGATGAAGAAAGAAGTATTAGAAGTAGAACTTGAGAAGATCACTGGTTCGGACCACACAGAGGGCTGGCTGGACAGTGCATTTGTCTTCATCATGGATGCTGTGCTCAGCAGTAGCTGGGTGCTCTGTACCATTAAAAGGTATCTCCAGGAGCGCAGCACAGAAATAAAGACTCATTGAGCTTGGATGGGGCTTCTGGAGGTTCCCTGGTCCAAACTGCACCCCCACCTGCCCCGTTTTGAAGTTGTGGACCTGAGGGAGGACATTAACACCCGCCATCGGGGTTCCTCCTTGAACACATCGCATCCCCGAACCGACGTCCAGCCCCTCCTTCGCCCTGTCCGTGTCCGGCTCTGCCCAGCGCCTTTTTACAGGCAGAAAAAAACCCCAATCGCTGGTTTGGGGGTTTCTCACTGGGAGAGGCGGGGGGAGCAGCGAGGCGAGGAAATCTCCAGACACTTTCGTGTAACAAGAGGAAGAAACCTCCGCGAGGCGCCCAGCCGGACGCCACCCCTCCAGAGAAAAGTGGGGGCTCTGGGCCGGCTCCCCCGAACGTTGGCTGGGGCCCCTCGTGCTGCCACGCGTTACGCGGCGACAAGAAACAGAAAGAGAAAGAGAGAAACCGGCGTTTCAGCCGGCCGCGGAGGCGTGGGGCGGCGGGGCCGGGCCGGGCGGCAGCAGGCCGTCCCTCAGCCGCGGTACCTGCGCCGCGCGGCCACGTGAGCGCCACATCACCGCCGCTCCGCGCCTTCAAAGTCCGCGGCCACAGAGAAGGCAGGCGCCGGCCGCAGCGGCCGCGCTCCCCGCCTCCACTTCCCGCTTTCCCCCTTCGGCGGCCCGGCCCGGGGCGCAGCTGGCCCTGGCTCGGAAAGATGCTGCAGTCGTTGGCGGGCAGCTCCTGCGTGCGGCTGGTGGAGCAGCACCGCTCGGCTTGGTGCTTCGCTCTGCTGGTGCTGGGTTACCTGCTGTACCTGGTGTTCGGCGCCGTGGTGTTCTCCTCGGTGGAGCTGCCCTACGAGGACCTGCTGCGCCAGGAGCTGGGCAAGCTGAAGCAGCGCTTCCTGGAGGAGCACGCCTGCCTCTCGGAGCAGCAGCTGGAGCAGTTCCTGATGCGGGTGCTGGAGGCCAGCAACTACGGCGTCTCGGTGCTCAGCAACGCCTCGGGCAACTGGAACTGGGACTTCACCTCCTCTCTCTTCTTCGCCAGCACCGTCCTCTCCACCACGGGTAAGGGAGCGGGTGGTTCACTCACCACCAGAGGCCTTCTGGGGAGGCCTGGACCCCCTCAGGGCCGCAGCGGAGGTGGAGGGTTTGGCGAAGGGCAGCCGGGCCTGTGGACGGGGGGCCGGGGCCTGCCCCCCCCCCTCGCGCCCAGGGCCACGGGGCCGGTGGCCCTGCGCGCGTGGCCCTGGGCGCAGGGGGGGGGGCGGCGTCGGTTGGGCTCTGGAGTGGCCATTAGTGCCCAAGGTGTCTGGTGCGAGGGGAATATTTTACGTAAGATACATCAGCCGTGTTTTAAACCCACCCTGGGTAGTACTAAGAGCCAGATGGCCCGACTCGCCCCACCTCTCCTTGAAAAATTTCGGTGGTTTTGGAAATCCAGGTGTTCACCTCCTTCAGTGGAGTTTTAAATGTTGTTAGGGGTCTCTGCTTAAGATCTCGGTGTTCTTTCCCGTTTGTTTCAGTCTGAATTGGGGGGGGGGGGGGGGGGGGTAACTGCTCAGCTGGGTATAATAGTGAAGTGAAATTTCAGTTTCGTATTTTACCATTAATGTCGGTTTAGTGTTTGCATATGAAAGACTAAAAGATAATGCTTCCAAATAGCTTCCAAATGTTTTGAAAAGCTCGAGGTAACATTCCTCTAGCCATAGTTTTTACAAGCACTTAACAGCGGTGGTGTTTCCCTCAAGGTTGTAGTGGACAGCCTGCTTGTAAAGGGTGAGTGCAGGCACTTGTGCTGGGAACCTGGGCTATGGCAGTTTGAATGTGGCTCACTGAAATAAATAACAAAGGCTTCCCGGGTAAGAACAGCTTTAAAAAAAATGTCACCTTAAAGATAGTCCAATCGGAGCGCTTCGAGCCTTGGCAGTACATTGATACTACTGTAAAAGATGCAGTGCTTTTTTGCTCCCCTGCAATCCCAAGTGAGAACTCTTTCTATTATGGGAAATATAATTAGCTGATATCAATAACGACACTTAATAATGTACTTACTTGATCCTATTTGGTGCTTCCTGACTGATTTCCAACAGGTAATGCTTGTCCTAAAAATAGTTGTCATTGTGTGTACAGATCAGGTTGTCTGCTTGTTGTAAGGAGGTTGGGGTTTTTTTTTTAAAGTAGAATAGGGTTATGGGTGTCCTCAT
>WKFP01014268.1:917590-935473 GCA_011057875.1 Pterocles orientalis
CCCCCCCCCCCCCCCGTCTTAATAACTAGAGTTAGAGTTTGTGAGGCGAGAAAGTGACATGCTTGTGACAATTACATGCTTTCAGTAAACAAAATTCTAAGCATTAATCAATGTATAGTAATGCTATTGGTGAGAAACTTAAATATCTTTAAATTTTTTTTTCTTTTCCCTCTTTCTCTTTTTTACTTTATACTAAAACTATAAAGCACTTTAAATTTAAGGTACCCAATTGAGCTTATGATGCCTGCCTCCATTCCTAATCCATTACGCTTTCTGTTGCTATAAAATGTAAATTATTTTGTCTAAGAGCTATTTTCTAATTCAAATTATTCTTGCTACAAAATAATAACCGACATTTAAAAAAAATACTAAAAAAGGTCCTGCTTTTCTATTTGTTCTTATACAGTGCAGTATATGTAACTTCTTTTTTTTTTTATCAGAAAAAAATCTAATCCACCATCTCTGCAGTTTATTGTTTTTAAATCTGGCAATTGATTTCAGAGATGAATCCATCAAAAAATATTCACAATTGGATCAATGGGGATGGGATTGAGTTAGTAACACGTTAGTACTGCCTGCTAAGACATAGCTACAGGATGTTTGGATTCACTAGAACAAATCAGGCAGAGATATCTCTTTCCCGCCGCACATCTGCTTAAGGGCAGGGCATAACCTGGCCCTGCATGTTTAACTGGTTTGATCGTAGAGGCCCTACAAGGAAAGTGTTGGAAACACAAGGTACCATTGTCCAAACTGAAAACCTTTGAAAAAACTTCACTTAAATGGCATAGGCTTAGAAAATGCAGGGGTCTGAAATGCATGCATTATTATTTCTGTGAATTTCAGAAACTGAAGTTCATCTAGTCACCATTGATGTAATAGACAGCATCAAATGATGGTACTTCCTGCTATGTCCAATGGTCCTTTGAGTTGGGTCCCTTTTAACAAAATCTGTTTCTTGTTTTATGCAGTGGCCTTTAGCTTCACTTGTTTCCTATTTAATATAAATAAGAACTTGTACAAGTAGACAAGTATAAATCCAGACCAGTATAGCATGTCCAACACAAGCACCCAGATTTCTGGTGAGGTGCGTTTTTTTCCCCCCAATTTACTCTGCACCTGTGCAAGAAGTCTTTCAAGTCTTTTGAAATGGTCATTAAAATAAAAGATGAGCAAGAAGCAGAACCTGCCCAGTCATCTCAAAGAGCTGTTCGGAAGTGTTTGAACATTCAAAAAAACCATGCTGTATTACTACAGACTGTACACCTGAAATGCCCTTTCTTTGCTGAGTACAGTAAGGACAAATGCAGAAAAGAGAACCCTGGTACTGATGGGTTGTTTGTGAATAAGTGAAATTGCAGGGAGCACTGGGATGTTCCTTCTGTTCAGCTGACTGAATTTGTCATTCATCATGTAAATAAATGCACACCTACCCCTTGTACAGATGACAAGGCTTATTTCACAGTCTTTTAGTTTTCTATATAAAGCATGTAGGGAAAGTGTTTAATTTTAGCATCCCTAGCTCCACTTCTTGTTCCCTCTCATCTTTATTATATTGTTTGGCTTTTTACTCACTGAAGAAAATTCTTGAAGAAAATGATAAAGCCAGCTAAGAATTTAGAAATTTAGTTTGCAGAATAAACACAGTAAGGTAAATTGTTACTTGAAAGCAATTTATACTGCTGCACACATGGACTATCACAGGACTGTCACAAGCTGCCTGAAGGACGGGCAAACAAAGGGCAGCGAAATGGACTGTTGGTGAGGCTTCAGCAGATTATAGCAGTGACTGACAGCAGGTTTCTCTTCTAACTTTATTCCTCCCTATGCAACTTAAGCACTCATGCAGAATGCCATATGAGCAGTATGCAAGAGGAAGCAATTTGGTCATTAATCATTGACAACATAAACACTAAGAATATACACTTGTATGCATTTAAATAACATCTGTCTTGGAAACTGTAATTGTGACCTTATGCGCATCTATGGTCATCACTTCTCTCTGTGCTAGGTGTTATGAATGATCTTGCTGAAGCAGTTGTTTCTGGTTGGCTTTATTGTGGGACCATCTGTACAAATGTGTTTTATTCTAACAATAAAAATGAATTAACTATTTACGCATGCTCTCCCAGGTAGTGTGCTTTCACTGTTCTTGGCATGCTGTCAGGCTCTAAGGTCTTAACCTGTATTGGCGCAATATGGGAATACTGCGCTGCATGAATTGTAAGCAGATTTCTTTTTTTCACTCCATTCTATATTGGTTGTGTTGCAAGATATGAATTGTAAAGTGGCTTTTGTTTGTTGAAGGAAAACAGATAGGGAAGGAAAGGAGATGCCAGTTTAG
The DNA here is from genome assembly GCA_011057875.1 of Pterocles orientalis. Taxonomy (NCBI): domain Eukaryota; kingdom Metazoa; phylum Chordata; class Aves; order Pterocliformes; family Pteroclidae; genus Pterocles; species Pterocles orientalis. The sequence goes on from WKFP01014268.1 coordinate 919,935, forward strand.
GAACTTAGGGCCTGTATTTTTAAGTTTATTTTTCGTAAGGCTCTTCTCAGTGTAATGATATCCCGTGGCACTTTATGCAAAAGGAACGTAAGTCTTATTGACTGTCCAGCTTATAGTATTTTGCATCCATCACAAATATGACTGTAGATTTCATTTAAAATTTGTATACTAGAGGGATGCTGAGAGAACTTCTTTGTATCCTTCTTTGTTGTTATAGAGTTGGCAGGATACACATTACAAGGAAGCTAGGATAGCCTTGTCCTGATCTAGGGATTTGCAGAGGAAGAATGAGAAGTTGCATCTTCTATTGTTGCAGGGCACAGCTTTCATTTTTTTTGTTAAGATCTGGCTGGACTGTCATCTGAGCTGCAGAAGTCAAGAGGGCAAGAGAAAAGAGGAAAGGTCTGTTAGTATTCAGCTGCTTCTGAAGCTCTTAAATTGGTTGTCTGCAGGGTAGTTAGTGCAAATCAGCATCTTTTCTGGAATTTAGCCTGTACCAGTTTCAGCGTTGGTGCTGAGGATGGGTGTATTATGCTATGTTGCAAGGAATGACATCCAAGATCCACGATGTACTGAATTTGGGTTTCTGCTTGATGTGTTCTGAAGAGAGTAAGGAACATCTATATAGTAGTTGTAGCTAAATGCTGACAGTGGCTGTTCTCTTGAAACTGCTTGGTTGAAGGATGAGTAAAGAAACAGTATGGTTTTCAGGGAAAGTTTTCCATTCAAGCTAAATAGCTTATAGGAGTTTTACTGGCAAGCAGTGTGAGGAATTAATGCTCTTGTAGTTTGAACCTGGATAGCAGCAAACCACCATAACAACCGCTCGCTCACCCTCCCCGTTCCTGGGGTTGGGGGAGAGAATTATAGAGGTAAAGGGAAAAGGGACAAAAAGAGACATGCATTGAGACAAGAACAATTTAATAACATTGAAAAAAATAATGATAATAACAACGATAATAGTAATATATGCAAATGAGTGTTACACAGTGCAGCTGCTCACCGCCTGGTGACCAAGTCTCAGTCTGTTCCTGGCTAATGATCGTGGAGCAGGGAGAGTCCCAAAACCGCAATCCTGGAAAAGAGATAAGAGCCCAAGAGTTGACAGAGTGGGATGACCCTGAGAAAGAGGCAACCCATGGAGAGAGATGACATGAAGAGAGAGCAGTTCTGGATGGATCTTCATCTATATACTGGGCATGATGTGCGTGATACGGAATATACCATTGACCAGTTTGGGTCTCAGTCCTAAACCTAAGGTCAAATCCTAGGCTAGTAACTGGGACTTTTCTTCCTTTCAGCTTCTCCTGCACTTGCAGGCACTGACAAATCAGAGATGCTGGAAAGTCCTTGACTGTCCTGGCATCAACTATAAACATCAATATGTTGTTTATATTTGGGTTTATATATGTAAACCCAAAACACAGCCTCACACTAGTTACTATGAAGACGTTAACTCTGGTCCCAGCCAAAACCAGGACAAATGCATATATCACTTGATTTCTAAGGGCATTCTCATAAGCAGGTCTAATTTTCATAAGCATTGCTGCTGATGATTTGCAAGAAAAACTAAACTTTAGTTATGAAAGATAACAGATTGGGAGACTATACCGGAGTCAGTGGACATACTGCAAAATAAGGTGCAGTCCATATGAAGAGACCAGCAGGAGAGAAACCTGTCTGTCTCCATCATTTTCTCCATGTTCTTTTGTCAAGAAGTGGTCTTTCTTGCTTTTCTTCCCCCTCAGGGGAACAGACCCCACATCCCATGAGTATTTAGTGCAATAAAGATCTTAACAAATCCATGGAAGATGAGGGCATGCCATGAAAGCATCATAATGTCTCTAAGATTTATTTGCTCTTGCAACAGAGCCCTTGGGTGGAAGAGGCTACTTGGGTCTTTCATAGCTTATGTAAGAATGTTAATTTAACTTAATTAGAAAGAGAATTGTTCACAGAAGCTTTAGAGAAAGCAGAACTTTTTTGTCCCATACTTGAACTTAATGTAAAATGTATATTTTATTTTGTTATCATTAGAATATGTGGCCTGTATCTCTGAGGATGCCTGTATTAGCTCATTAATACACACCAAATAAATACATTTCATAATTCATACCAAATGTACTTGTAGAGACCTGTCATGAGATTCTCTGTTGCCTCATGTATGAAATGTACAAACTTGGTGATGGTTTAAACCCAGATCAGTCTCACTAGTCACCTCTGACTCCAGCAGAAAACTGAAGCCTCATTGTACTACTGCTCTGACTGTAGCACTCATAGATCATTTAAATAGGTGTGATAAATTGCAGCTATTCACCAGGGTGGGGATGCCAAACTTTGGGAAGGAACTTTGTTTCTCTTCTAACAGTTTTGTTACTTAGCAACCACATCTAAAGGAGAAGGTGATTTGCTGGGAATGATCTAGCAGACAGAGCAAGATTGTGCTGATCTCTGCAACAGAGTGGTTTTTATCCTGGAGCGCTTCTAAGAAAAGCAAAGGAAATGAAGAGGTAGCTTGAGAAAGATGCCAGAGGAGAAGGATTACATTCAGTAAGCCAACTGTTTGGGCACTGACTTACGATGTGAGAAACCACATTCTTTTTCCTCCTTTCCCTGGAAGAATTTGAAACTGTGCCCCAGGAGAGCAGTTGAATGCTACAGGTTATTCTGGGACAGGGTAGTCATAGCTACTGTCCCGGAGGCAGTCCCCTTCCGGATAGATCAGTAGACTGTCCTGGAACGTTCCACCTCTCAGGTTAAGTAGTGTAAACAGAAAGTGAAAGAGTCATTCTGTCTGCCTGTGTGTCTGCTTTCCTCTCAGGGAAAATTTCTATATTTTATACATCGTCAAACATCTCCAGACTTGCTGCTGTCATATTCTAGTCTGGCCCCAGGGTTAAGATGAAGTCTCCTGGGATGTAGGAGGCTTCAGTTGAGTTCTGCTTAATGCCATTCTCAGACAAGGATTTGAACTAAGGTTTTCTAGCTGTCTTTAGGAAGCGGAGACAAAAAGACTACCATCTAGGGAAGTGGTAAGAGTAGGTAAGATGAATAGGTATAGACTAATACTGAGAAAGCAGATTGGACGCTTCTGATCTCCTTGTTTTACAACACAAAAACATGGGAATATTCAATTAAATTAAAAAAAAAAATCAAATTTAAAACCAGAAAAGAAGGGTCTTAAATTAAAAAAACCCCAACAAAACACAAGCAAACCTACCAAAAAAACTACAAACCAAAAATCTCTTGTATTAATATCTCCAAAATACTTGTATTTGTCAAAATGAAGGAAAATAAACTTCTTGGGAAGGATATTAGGCTCTGTACTTCAGGGTGCGAACCACTCTTCAGTTACCAGAGATGACAGTTAGAGCCAACAGATCGGTCATGTTGTCTCTTGTATGCCCAGGACAAAGGGACCAAGTCCATGTTGGGAAATCTGCATCTGTCCTATCTTGTGTTCCAGGCAGGGTGGCAGTTCCTGGTTTCTCATGTAAGTACAGCAATCAGCTGTGCCAGACTCCTGCTTGTGCTTGCTGAAACAAAGGGTGGCAGGAGTAGCTCTAATCCAATGTTTGTGCTTTACAGGCCAGTGAGTAGTAAAAGTCATCTCCTGGCAGAAATCAGAGAAGCCATGGAGTAGTATGACTGTATCATTGTTTTGAGCAGTGCTGGCTGCTGATGGATGGCGTGTTTCTCTTACAAACTCTGTCCTCACTTCTGTGTCTGGCTGTTCCACCTGCCTTGCTAAATTCACAGTGATGCGAAGCCAGCCCAGCAGCTCTCCACAAGTGAAGGAGTGCAGCTGCTGCATCTGTAGTTCTTCTATGTCAGGTCTAGGCTAATTCTTCCTCTGATGAAATAAAATAATAATAATAAATTAAAATTACAAAAACAGTTCATCAAACTTGGTATGATACAGAGTGTAACTGGGCTCAGGACTGAGTTAATTGTGTTCTGCCCTGGGATTATTAATTGACTCATTTTTTGTAAATGTTAACTTTTTTATTTCTCTGTTTTCCTGATTTAGCTATCTTGAAATTATTTGCTATTTGTCATAGATAGTTTACATGGCCTCCTGTTACTCTATTATTAGTTCTAATTATTACTCTGTCTTTATTCTGTGATATTTACATCTGTATTAAAAGGGAGTAACGCATCAAAAAATTGCCTTTCATTAAGAAGTTTCTATTTTTAATCCTTTTGCAGAGATGAAATTTTTATTACTATTCTACTGACCTCTCCAGATCAAATCCTAAGCTAAAAGTTAGGCACACTTTTAGAACAAGACTTCTAAAACTTGACAATCAAATCCTGTGGTTCATGACTGTTGTTGAGTAGGATTCCTTTCACGACTGAAAGGAATGAATGGAGCAAAGCTTTTAAAGTGTCTGTGCTTCAAAAATGTACCAGCGTGGCTTTTGCAAGAACGTATGGATTTTCTCTCCCCTGGAAAGAAAAAGATACACATTCATCTCTGAAAACGGAATATGAAAAACTTACTTGCAGAAAAAGCGCATAGGAACTGAAGTAGTACACCAGCTGTCACCAGAACCCAAGCGTTTACTAACTGATGCTTCCTAGGTATTAGTGTAGTCTGTACTAACTGATACTGTGCCATAGCTTAAGCAGCTTCAGAAGGTATCGCAGCATCTTTGAGGAACTGGGGGACTGCAGATGCAGAAGCAAGGAGGTCACTTAGGCTGTGTTCTCTGGCAGCAGCTGAAGGAGGAGGTTGGACCAGGAAACAGGTTTTGCCAGCAGAGCAAGCCAGCCCAGTAGTCTTCTGACTGCCACTCTGTTTGTGTGCGAGAAAATGAGGCTGTGCCCTCTGACAAAGCTGCGTACTATTTCCCAGTAGAAACTTTAACAGCGGTTTTCTGTCTTTCTCTTGAAAATCATGAGTCCAGACTGTTGTTATGCTAACAGGGAGTAGAGGCTTTCTGCATCTTTTAACAGCCCTCTACTACAAAGTGAAGACTCTGAGAGTAACCAGAACTTCTATACAGAATGTTTCCAAGCATAATTTAATACCATTGCAAATGCAGCATTTGAGAGAACTGGTACTGTGAGAATAGGGTTTTGTCATCTCTTTTGCTCCTTATGAATTTCATGTTCCACAAACTGAATGTTTTTTTTGAAGATGTTAAAAAATAACTCTCAAAGCTAAAATGAAACGGTTAAAATGTACCTCTGAATTTCATCCTACACGTGGTATCTGAGTACCTCTTTCTGTGCCTTTCAATTATTTAAAGACTATTTAAATCAAATCAGCTAAAAAAACCTTAAATTCCGTAACAGTAGCTGGTTTCTCAGAGTGGAAATGTGTTGGTTTAAGGGTGGGAGCGGACCAACCGGAATTAGATATTGAAATGGTAGGGTTAGGACATTGTCTCATTCTTTACATTTTATTTTTTAATAAGCAGAATCTCAATTCTAATGATGAATCTAGCTCCAGAATTATGGCTTTTGCAAAAGAAAATTAATTTTGGGCAGCACTTAGATTTTGGGACTTAGTTTCTTTGTTGTACTGGCTGTGTGATATTGCTGGTTGTTGTATGCTGAAATTAGTGTAACAGGATTCCTTCTCCCAACTTGACTGCAAATATTTTATTTAGAGATTAAATATTCTTCATTCAGTGCTTACAGTAAAGGCACTGCATTTAATTGGTATGACTATATGCCATTAGAATAGCAAATAAGTTACACGTTTGCTTCAGTGTGTTTCCCACAATGCTGGTGAAAGCTATATACCAGGGTTTTCATACAGAAACATGCAGTGAGACTAGAACTAGGAACACATGGTCTGTTGGGAGAAGAAAAATAGTCTGCCCTACAGAAAATTATACAACTACAAAGCTTGCTGGGAATTCTGTCACAAGTACATGTCTGCTTTTGCATTCTTCTTTTCTGTGCCTAAAGGTGACACATGAGTATCCTGAAGCTAAGCTGAACACGGAATTGCTGGGAAAAGGTCTCCTGCATCAAGGAAAAAGGAGGCAGCCAGCTCAACAAGGATTGTAAAATTCACTATTGTTTCAGAAACTTCTCCCTTTTTGTTACACATAAGAGTTAAATACATACTAAAACTACAATTATTTCAAAATGTGAGATTTCTCAGCATTAAGAGGCAACATTGATCTCTCAGAAGACCACCAAATGATGACAACAATGGCTGGAATGGGACTTACATGTTTTTATCCTAAACCCTGTGCCGAATTGTCTGTTATGTGACAGTTGGTCTTTTACTATCTTTGCTATTTTAAGGCTACGTGGCACACTATGAACATGTGTTTTGCTTGGATGAGCTTTTAAAATGTGATTGGCAGGCTTAGACATCGCAACATGCAGTGCTAGTGCCAAAGTCCAGAGGCAAGCTAGAGTAGGTATCCTCCTTTGTTTACAAGTTTGAAAAGAGGTTTGGTACTTCAGAGCTGACAAATGCAAAGGCAAGGCCAAGATTCCAATTTAATCTCCCCTCCGGTAGGCTGAGATCATACTATACATGGCTTTAAAGAAAGCTGTAGTGGAAAAAAAACTTGTGTCCAGGAAGTAGCAACATGTTGTGTTCAGAGATCTGCTTAAAAATTATGTAGCTTGAATGTTTGACTCTGGAGGACTTCATTGTATAATCCTATGTATCTTACTTCATAAAAAGGGAAAAAGTGCTAAAATTTGCTTGTATTTAAGATTAATGTGAGAAGGCCATAAAATCTGTACTCTGTATATAACTTTGGTAGCTATTTGCCCAACCACGTGCTGTACAAGAAAGGCATAGACCTCTTCCTTTGAAGCCTACAGCCTCCAGGAAATGAGAAAACCCTAAAGCAAACCAGAGAACTTCCATCACTTCTAGAGTTTTGGAAGCTTCAGGCTATATGATTTACTAATGGGCAATTACATTTTAAACACTTCACAGCAGTTACTTGTTGCTTATTTTTGTGGCTGTATATTTTGTATATTGGATGCTGCCTCAGCAGTATAGCAAAAAAGACGTAGCATTGGGTTACTATTTGAAAGTCCTTATGTACTGTAAACTGTAAGTGATGCACAGAAATGAATGCTGTAGATAATTTGGATGGTATGAAGTGCTCTTACGTGAGGGTAAGAAATTGTTTAATTTCCCCATGTTCAACTGCATGTCTGTTGAGAGATCCAGGCCCCCAACCTGGCCTCAGGTCCACTGCTGTAACTCTAGCTGGGCAAGCAAAGAACTCTACATGATGTTGCATTGCACGAATCAACAATTCATGTTGATAAGAAAAGAGTAAATCTAAGGCCAAACTCCTGCCTTAGTCCATTAGTGGAGTTATGCGTTTACATTCTGCCTACCTGTAGTACGAAGATAAATCTTTCTCAAATCTTTCTCGTTCAGTCGTATCTCTTAGTGCAGCTATTTGTATTAAGTGAAGCCAGCTGAATATTCAGTTCGCGCTTTCTGACAGTAATTGCCACCTGACAGGATTTTGTATGCTGCTTCGAGGAAATTGTGGTTTGCAGTAGAAGTTGTTATTAGCCATGTATCTCAACTGAAGCAAAAGACAGAAACTCTCTCAACATCTCGGAGAAGTTTGAGTTCTAGGTTTTAGTCTTACATTATGCCATGTCCAGAGATGCCATGAGAGACATGGCTATAATCTTTCACATTTCTGAACAACCTTTTATCAATAGATCCTGAAGCATGTTCTGCATCTTGTGAGATTACAGCAATATTTCCGTACCTATTTTGCAAAAGATTGAACTGAGACAAAGAGGAAAAACAGTTGTGAAAGAGCATGGTTGAGAATAGGTGCCTGTGAACTTTGTCTTGCAGTTCTCCACATGCAGCCTAGCAGCAGGAGAGGATGTGCTTTAGCATGCTTTTGTTTTCCTGCATTGGATGTCCTTTTTCCCATTTTTTAGTAATAGTTTTTCTGCTCAGTAATATGAGAGGAAATTGCAGCTATTTGAATAAGGACTTACAGAAGTCATGTCGAAGTGTGAAGTACACATTTCTGTAGCTTTCTTTCAGTGGAGACTCCAGAAATATTGCCACTCCCTTCTAAGAAATTATGTTGTGTACTCTGTGTAGAAAAACTCACATCAGTTAATGCAGCCCATAAATGTGTGAGTAGCCTTTGTGGGAAGAAGGCAGTGTTTGCTCTGCTTTAGCATGCTGGGTGCCTCACCTTATACCTAGTAAAATGTTTGCTCGGGGTGATATAAGACACAATGGGCTGAACCTACCTAACAGCTCTATCAGTGGAAGGAAGAGGTCTTGGACTGCTGATTCCCACCCTGTGGTCCAAATTCATTCCCTGTGCTAGGACTGTTGCCTGCTGAACCATGACAGTAAACCAAGTTCGTTTATCAGACTAGAAGAATGGCATTCACTTTCTGCTGGATTACTTTGCTCTGAGTTACTGCAGTCAGGTAAACTACAACCAATGCAAGAGGGGGTAGAACCACATAGAGAAAAGGAGCTTCTTTCTCAGCAGTAACTCTGGGATCAGATTAGACATCTCATGTCACAACTTAGCGAAAGCACAAAAAGAGTAATTAACAACATTTAAGAAAGGAGCTGGCAACCTCCGAACGTGTTTGCTGTAGTGATAATGTATCTAACAATTGCTGGCTGTCCATTGTAAAAGAGCGTTGTTTCAAGCAGCGTTAAAATTACAGGTAGCAAAGCTGAAAGACCTTAACGGGACTGCTCTTTGCTAATACAGATGTCGCCACTAAAATATTTCTATCCAGTATTCCTCAGGTATACACATCTCAGGGGGAACTTTATTTTTTCCCACTGGGTAACTAGTGTTAGGTGATAAATTGCATCATCTTTGAAACTAGTAAACTAGTCAGACTGTTGTGTTTATTTACTGTAACTAGTTTTCAAATTCTGATCATTGACAATTACAAGAAAATCGATGCCATAGGGCCAGACACTTGCAAAGAAATTTGTCCCTTGAAGAGATGTGTTTACTATCAATTTACCCATTGCTGCCCCAGGCTCTCCAGTGCCAGGCCTTTATTTCAGAATTACCAATCATTCTACATTCCCCTTCTCTTTATACTGAGGACCGAGAGGTGCCACTGACAGCATCCCACTTTCCTTACAGTGTCACAGGTTCCATCAGTCAGGCCTTTTTCCTGTTGGCCACCATTTGCAAATGCAAGCACTGACAGGAGGGTGCTAAACATGAAAAACCTTAGTATGATTCAGTCTTCAGCCTGGATGATTGCTAAGCATTTCTGATACGTGTACTAGCTTAACATGATGGGATTTAAGGAAATGGGATGCAAAATCATTGGTCAGTGTTGACAGTCCTTGACTGTCACAGGGGGTCCAGAATTGTGATTAGGCTGTTGGAGCATTTTTGGTGAATTGTCCTACTGATTTAATGTTGCCTGCTTTCATTATATGGGCTATCTTATTCTATCCCTGAGACATTAAAATGATATATTTTCACTAAGAAAATCATTCTATAGTTGTAAGACTTTCTGGAAACATCAAATATCCCATTGAGAGACATTTCTCTAACAAACTGAAGAGACTTCTCTATTTTAAAATAAATTGCCATTAATCTAAACAAACAATATAGTGTTTGAAACCCATACAGCATTAAGGTGCTCTGTCTGTATCTTTACATTGCTGACTCTATGTCTTGTATCTGAGTTTGCCTTTCTAAATGCTATGTCACTATTTCTAAATAACTTCTAGATAAGCAAAACTGTCTACATTTCATCTTCTTATAAACAGAAATAGTATGTGCAACTATAGTGCTGGTCTTTTCCTTTCCCTTTATTTATTGGTAGGACATACAGTTGTGATTATCCTGGGTATCCTGATTCCAGGATAATCAAATTTATGGTTCCCCTAATTAGGGTTTGCTATGCTGGATGTCCTAAACACATGAATGATACAATAGGATTTAACAGTGTATCTCTGAAATTTGCTTATGGTTCAGTAAGCTAGTTCTACTGTAGTTGAAGTATTTCTCCACTGGGTGTTGCAAATTAATGTTCTATTTTGAGCAGGAAACTGTGAGTATATTCAGATGGCAGAGTACCATCAGGCATATTTAGGACTGTGATTTAGAATTTTGAACAAGCCATCTCATCTTTAAAAGTATCTCATTTTGGCCTTTGTGTAAATATTGTCTCTTAATTTCTTAATGGACTATGTTGCGTATAAAAGTGGGGACTGATGCACTTCAGTTCTGTGTGTTTTTGTTAGTTGCTTTAGTGATTTTTGCTATTTCCATTCTAATGATTTGCTTCTATTCTGCTTTATGTGGTGTTGTAGTCTTCATGTTTCTGAGAAACAGCTATTAAAACAGAAGCCAAATAAGGTATTTGCATACAAATAAATCCTATAATGTCTGATTTATGTATGAAATAGTGAAGTATCTCACAAAGATAGGTAGGGACTGTGTGTCGTCCTCTGCCAAACAAGGGAGCTGATGCTCGTAATCTCCCTGAGTTGCACATGTTAAATCGATAACAAGATTAGAAGTATAAATTCCTATTCCCCTGCTGTATCTAGTAGATAACACTTTCTTCCATGTGATGCTGTATTTTAATGCAAAGATGCTGCTTGCAGATTTGATTTTAACTCCACACCATGAAATGGCCTAATTTTTTAGTGTTGTCTGGTAATTCCTTACTGCCTACAATACCAGGTTCATTCACTGTTTTCATGCTCTGTTCTTTCTGACGGTGCAATAAGGCAATTTTTGTTTCAGAAGCAGAGGTGGGAAGCATACTAATTTGCAGCTGGTAGTTTCTTTTTATTCCCAGATGGTAGGAAGAACAACTGTGGCTCATTTCAATGCAAGAAATTATGATTTAGCAAGGCTAGATAGGTATTCTTCACTAATTGGGTGTGTGATTAAAGCACTGCAGTAAGTGCCACTGCAACACATTCAAAGCCTTTGATACATTCCAAGGTGCATTTGGGATGGCAACAGATGCAAATTATAAATTTTTAGAAACCTCTTCCCAGTAAACTCCCCTAGAGTTCAAGCAGAGTACCATGCAGTACAGGTGCTGGGCTCAGCAGCGGCAGCTGGCACATCCCTTTCAAGTGGTGGAAGGCTGAAGTAATTGATAGAGCTTTAAAACCTGTTACGGGAAAATTAGAGGAGGTGGGGAGACAGAAAATTGCAAGATGAAATGAAACCATGGTTCCAGACCATTTCTGGAAGGAAGAAACTCCACCATCTACCAGTCTGTTTCGAAAGTGTGTAACCTCTCACCTTCACTGCCAATTAGATGCTAAATGACTTTTTCCATAGGTGCAGACTGCCATATCTAAAGACAAAATCTGAAAGTATTACTGTTGCATAAAAGATATCAACCTTTATGCTGCAGTCAAGGTGGAAGTCTCATCATGCTTTTTACCAAATTAACAAGAGAAATTAGAAGGTCACTATCATGGACAAACTACTGGCTAAATTTAGTGAATAATGTGATTTTTGTCTGTCCTGGTCTCACTGACAAAACATTTTCCATGTTAAGATTTTTCTTTTTTTTTCCTACATTGCACATTTAAGGATATGAATTCCAGGAAGAACTGCAGAAGGGCTTGTACCCCTTTCAATACCTTGAAGTTGATGTTGAAGTTGTTAAGAAGGTTTTAAATGAACCTGTTTCATTGCATGTTGACCTTGGTGATCGGTGGCTTTAAAAGTCTGCTATTGTGGGAATGCTGCTGCACATGTGTTGCTAAACATAATGGTACAAAAACCCTTAACAAAAGACCAGCACAAAACCTTGCCTTGTTTTCTAACATTTCAGAGGACTGCAAGTAAGGCTTTCCTAATAAAGCTTATCCATATTTCTCTTTTATCAAAGTCAAGTTTCTGAGACTTACGGAGTTTTTTCTATTAGGAATAATAAAGTAGTCTGTTAGTGGGGCCCTTACTTTTATACAGATTTTTTTACCATCTGTTGCCTAGTGGGCAAGTAAACCAATAAAAGAATAATTGGAATTTTCCTAGTTGAATTCTCAGAGGAGCCCTCAGGAAGTCTCACATTGCCTTTGACTTGTTGGTTGGATTTTATTCAGCAGACTTCTGTTATTTTCATTTTTTCCCCTCCATTGAAAAATGTATCTGAGAACAGGAAAAATAACTGTTGAAACAAGATACACATTTCTTTATCTATGCTAAATCTTCGTCAGAGGCAGATCTAAAGATGTGATGTTTCTGTTTTGGGTAAGTATTTCTAGAGATGTACTGTTATGGAGAGGTCTGGGGGGGTGTCCTGGTTTCATCTGGGACAGAGTCAACTTTCTTCATAGTAGCTAGTAAGAGTTTATGTCTTGGATTTGTGCTGAGACTTTTCAGCTTCTCTGCTGTGGCAGTGTCTGCAGGTGCAGGAGAAGCTGGGAAGGGAATCCCTTAGGTTTCAACCTTAGGTTTAGGACTGAGGCCCAAACTGGCCAATGGTATATTCCATATTATGCACACCATACCCGATATATAGATGAGAGTCTGTCTGGAAATTCTTTCTCTTGATAGGCTCTCAGTCTCTTGGATGCTTGGGCTCTAATCTCTTTTCTGGGATTGCAGTTCTGGGACTCTCCCTGCCCTGTGATCATTATCTGGGAACAGGCTGGGCCTTGGTCTTCGGGTGTTGAGCAGTTGCACTGTGTATCACTCATTTCTATATATTTGTATATAATTATTACTGCTATTATTATCACTATTCTTTTCAATGTTATTGTAGTTTAGTTATTAAATTAGTCTTATCTCAACCCGCAAGTCTCTTTTCCCTTTACTCCTTTAACTCTTTCCCCCCATCCCTAGGAGGAGGGAGGCTCAGCAGGCAACTGCGTGGTGTTTGCTGCTAGCTGGCTGGGTTTTAACTGTGACAGAGGGGAAAAAGTCCCAACACCAGACGGATCCTGATTTGATTGCAGTTTAACGCTTACAGGGCCTTAAATCCAGGATAATGCTAAAAGGAACCAAATTCTAATATAAAGACTTGAGGTTTAAGAAAAACTACTGTTAATGTTAAAAACCAACAACAACAAAGCTAAACAGCAAACCCAGAAATGCATGCCTATCTCTGGACTATCATCTGTGATAAAAGTAAAGCCTGAATGCTTTGCCACAGAAGTTTAGCACACATCTGTCTGCTGAATGCACTCATGTATTTAGTCTTTGCCCCTACCTTGAGCACAGTGTGAAGCCATGCACACACAGGGGATGAAATCTTTAATGACATGTCACTTCAAAAAACATGACTGAAGTTGTCAGGGTTCTGTGGGAGCACAGGTCCAGCCCACACGAACTTCATGTCAGGCTGAAGGTTTTGCATGTCACAACAAAAAGGAGTTACTCAATGGACAGTTTGATAGGAGCTGTGTAGCTTGCAGCTAGGGTTTGAAAAGTCTTCTCACAGGGTAAGTGGGAAAGCTTTGCCAGCTGAGTGCCTGGAGAACCCTGGCTCTTCCCGCAGAGAGCGTGTCCTTTCTAAAGGCATGTTTACTAGCCCTGGAATGGAGCATGTGCCTCAGCTGGAGTCTTGCTACCCTTGTCTTGCACATGTAGGTCCCTTTTTGGTGGTGAGCAGTGTGTGCTTTCATGTAGACTGTGCTGGAAGGGTCTAACAGTTCCCTTGGGCTGCTAATGTCTGCTTTACTAGTACATAATGTATCCAGGCAGGATTAGCAAGATCCAGGGTTGGGTGGTGGCATGAAAGAATGCTGTTGTTTTCTGCCTGAAGTTACTGTCTTTTGAACTGTATTTCTCTCTGATACTTCTGTTGAGAAGTGCCAAACGCTTGTTTATAACGATCTTAGATGTAGGAGGGACGTACTAATTTCTGTGCTTAATCTTTTGTCTGCATTTGTTCCTGTGCAGTGGATTCCATCTGCTGTTGTGCTGCTCTAGTGCAGCACATCCTTCTATTCTGCAGCATCTGTACTGAGCACTTCCTTATAACACCCTGCCACCCCTCATATGGATGTTACCTGCTGATATGGGAATGACTTCACCAGCAGCAACACTGCTATACAGGTGTAAAGTTTTTTCACTTACATTATTAACGAGTAACTATGGATAAATACTGGCTAAAACAGCAGTTGCTGTAAGTGGTCAAAGTGTAACTGCTTGCTAGCCATTTAGTATGCCCGTTAGACTGTAGTCTTTGCATTTGGCATGCATTGCCTTGAATGGTGGTGTGAGTGAGACATGGATGAACTTTCCGATGAAAGGAAGAATATTTGGGTCAGAATTAGAAAATATTAGCATTTGTTCAGTTTGGCCCAGAGTTATATCTAGTTTTCCTTCTTGTCATGAAGCAGCCTGGGACCTATGGTTCATGTAGCCTCACAGACCGTTAATACTGTTGTTGCTCATCTTATTGAGTCATTATGGCAATTCAGAAACTATAAATGAAAGTATTTCCTACAAAAAATTTGGATTATGTCAGAGAATTGGAAACTCTTCACATATGGGGAACTGTACTTTTAAGGCACTCTGGCATGGCCCTGCTGTCTACCGTTTCTGGACCCTGCAGTAGTGTTTTGGTTCAGATTCAGAGAGCACTGCTGAAACAAATCTCCTGATCATTCCCACTTCCCACTTTTGGTTCACACTTGTGAAACATTTTTGGAGTGTGTCATCTGGACTTCTATTGAACAACCTGAAACAGGCACTCTTGGAGGGCAGTGAAGCACACCTCAGCTGGGCATCCAGTCTTTGCAAAGAGAGTAGAGCAAATCCAGGGTAAGCCCTGGTTGGCAGATACTGGATCCTTTAAGTAATATGATCAAATCTTGCTTTTGTTCGTTACATTCAGATGCGATTTTTAGAATAAGGTCTCAGCTCCTGTTGCAACCAAAATATTTTCACATTTTAAAGGAATAGTTTTGCTGACAAGCCCAACAACACAAAAATACTTTTTTCATCATGACATAATATCTCCTACTGCCTCTGTGGGATGTGAAGAGTATCAAAAATGATAATTTTTTTAAAATGGAAAATTACAATCTATAAATATATCATTTCCAGGGGTCCCCCTGCATTGGCTGCAGCTTTTCTTTTGCTGGTTGAAATGACAGCAGGGTACTTGTACTGCTTTATGTTTTGTCACTTGAATTTGATTGAAAAGTGGTTTTGCCATGCATTTCTATATTAATGTTTGTGCATCACGAGAGCAGCTAGCTCACAGGTTGAGCAAAGCAAAGCTATTTTTCATCAGTCTTTAAGCATATGGGTTTTTTCCTAGTTTGAAAAGGTGTCTATATTTTCGTCTCTACAGGAGAGAAAATATTTATAATAGTTCATATGAAAGTATGCCATAATTTGAAGACAGAAATAAAAGGTTATTTGTGCTTCATTGTCATTTGTCCTGAATATTTAAAGTGACAACCGTTCTTCCTGATGCATAATTGATACAGAACAAAAGTTGAATTGGAAAGGCATGCCCAGGTCACAATGTCAATATTCCCACCTCCTGTATCTCAGGTTTATATATAAAGGTGCACAGCAACCTTAATATAGTGCCAGGGTACAGAAATTTCTTCTCCAACAGACAGTTCTCCTGCA